>CM048820.1:9382725-9592568 GCA_026586065.1 Dioscorea zingiberensis | reverse complement strand
TAAAATGTGAAACCTCATTCATGTAAAATTTATATCGAATGCACCGAATTCTCCTCGTACAGAAATGAGTCTTTCTGGTAGATGGAAAATGTTGAAAAAATCGCTATGATATTGGAGGATGCTTTGAAAAAGGCGTCGAAAAATTATCAAAGTAGCATCAATCTTAGGGATGAGATAATTTTTTAAATAAATTTGTTTAATTAAATATTTACATATAATACATATTTTATTTATTTAAATTGATATATGTCTCATACTTTTATTTTAATTACTTGTTTTTACATAATTCAATATTATATACATAAAACATACTTTATTTTTTAAAATTATAACTTAATTTTTTTAAATATATACTTACTTAATTTACTTATTTTTATTAACAAATTCAAGCACAATGTTGGTACAATGCTATGGCAAAGAAGGAATTCGCGCATTTTCAATGTTGGGAAGTTGTCAAGAGCTATCCAAGATTCATGATTATCCAAGAATTTCAGCCTGAACATATAACACCGACTAAATTGGCACCAACATCCCAAGAGCTAATAACATTTGATTCCCCTAGTGATAGGGGGACACCAATTGATGCTGCTACAATATCACCAATCGTACATAAAAGGTTGTCACAATCCGGTGGAATGGCTAGATCGGCAGGAAGAAAGAAGTTGAAGCAAGCCGTTGGTTCATATATAATGTGACATGGCTAAGTATCTTGAGGAATTAGCCACATCGGTAAACTTAACCTTGAAGGAAATAGAGAACATAATGCATTTGAAAGGCATAGATTTGAGACACTCCAAAAAAATAAGAAATATGCCTGTCAAGTACAACAAAATCAAAGGGATCAAGAGATTATGGTCATGGATTACACAGCATTTTCTCCGGATAAGAAAAAAGTTTTGGAAAGCGGAACATATGAATATTATGAGGAAAGGAATGCTTTTTAATGAAGGCGCACTCAAGAATATGGATGAAGGCGGCTCCCTAGCTAAATGAATGAAGGCACTGCATACTAATGGATGAAGATCATACATCCACAAATTAGTTTGATTATATGTCTTCCTACTTGTTTAGATTGTCATGTTTAATTAATGTAATTTTTTATTTTAATTAATGTACTTACTTTGTTTTAATTAATGTTATTTGTTTGAATTAAGTTCATTACAAATAAAAACTAATATTTAACCAACTAAAAATATAAAATATATTTATTTTTTATAAATAGTGATTGCCAGGGCAATTGAAGGTATGGGGTGGAAGTTTTTTACATGAGTGAATCACCATAGCAATTCTTGCCCTGACAACTCTTATCCAGACAATTTCAAGGTTCGGGGTGTAAATGCTCTAAGAACATCATGTGGACATTGTTCAAGGCAAGTTCTAGGACTCATGCTCCTCAAACAAATCCAAGAAATTTTCCTTGTTTAGTGTAACCTCTCCATCAACAGTCTTGACCACTAAACCTCACTAATTTAATTTCTCGACAATAAATTAGCCAAAAAAAAAAGAAGTTCATTTCTAGTAACTATCAAAACCTCCCACTAATCCACACTACAATTTCCCTTCCTACCATTTTTTTAAGATCCTTAAACAATTCCTAAACATATCATTTTAGGGCACCGGCTGTTTGACACAAAGTTTCAATCTTTTCCCCTCTTCCATCCATTCCACGTCTCAAAAACATCTAACTGAAGCATCCTCACTCAAATCCACATAATCCAAAACCATACAAGCACATCAACACTAAAAACGAAGCATCAAGAATCATACAACATCGAAAACAAAGTGCAGCAACAGCGAGAAACAGGGAGAGAAAACAAACCAGGGCCTCCAAAAACCATGCGCATGGAGAGATTAAGCATAGATCCGAGGATCTTCGATCCTCCTCCGAGTTTCCTCTAAACTCCTCCGCAATATTCTCCGACGAGCAATGCTCTCAAATCTCAAGCAATGGTTGTTTTTAGGGTTTAGGGTTTTCCCATAAACCCAATTGTTTATTTTTTTTTTCCAAAAATAAAAATGATTTTTATATTCTTAATTTTTTAAATGTTTTAAATTTTTAATGAATATTTAAAAATTTTCAAAACTAGATATGTAATCCTAAACTAACGTTTTAAATATTATATATTTATCAAATAATGCCCTTCTCTAATTAGTTGAAAATTCTAAATTTTTTAAATTTTTAGAAAACTTGCATTTCTATGGTCATAGTCAAACTTTGCAATTTTTATTTTTGGGGTTTTCAAAAATTTATAATGAACACAATTTCAAATGAAAAAAGCTATCATTGTTGGTTTATGTTGATCCTTCTCCTATGAATCAGAACATATCTATATCAACATATGAAAGAGGTTTGTGAAGGTTGAAGTATTTTGGTTGATTTTGAGAGAAATCGGTTGTGATAGACTCAAGCAAAACTCCTTCATGCTTCACATGATCAGTGCTCCGCCTAAAGACCAGCTTTAGGGGTCGCACCTCGCCGAGAGAAGAAACTACAGAGGAAAAAGATGTGAACACTCGTGCAGATCCTTCAACACCCAAGTCAGGGAGAGATGCTCAAGCTTGCGCTCAATCTTAGTGGAGTCTAAGATAGCATACCAAATATCAAATGCCTTCTTCGTGAGCCAATGACGTCCTTATATAGCCTGGAGTCCATTAGTTGCCAGCCTAAAAATCATTTGCCAGCTCGGAGATAGTTGGTTGCTAGTCTGGAGACAACTAGTTGTTAGCTTTCAATGCATGAAAATCCATCACAATCATGCCAATGTCCTCAAATATTTTTCTCTCATAATAGTTTACATAAATATATATTCAGCACTCAAACAATATGATTAAAAGATTTTTTAAGAAAATTAGATTTCATGCAAACATTTTTTCTATATTCATACAGTAAAAATATTGTAATAATAATCATAGGCTATAATACAGGGCATACAGCAATGGATTATCAGAAAACTCTTTCAAAAGTTCTCTAATAAACTAAAATTAATTGCTCATTCATAGTTTCAAAGACAAGGCAGCAATCCAGAAAACAACATCAGAGCACCATTCAACAAAAATGGAGAAAGAAAAGCCGAAAACCAAACTCAGAGAAGCTGTGCAGAATCATACAGGTGGAAAATGCAGAGGCCTTCACCATTCAACAAGAACTCACCATGGATAACCAACATTGTTCTTCTTGAGCGTTCATGATCATCACTATCCTTGATTACATCTGGGATCAATCATTGTTTCCTTCATCCATAGCTTCACTGGACATCCTACAGACAGGAACTCAAATTCTTCTATTATCTAAGACTCAGAAATAAAAAATACAATCAGTTGAACTAGAACATTGATCATTGAACATGATCTTCTCTCACAGGTATTACACACTTATAGCGCATAGTATTTGGCTGTCGAGATGAAGCAGAAAGAAGGCGAAATGTTAATTTATGTTGGATTTCTGGAGTTCTGAGATGAAGTCCACCACCTCCTTCCTCTGGTTCTCATTGGCACTTGAATACTTCCTGAGACCAATTCTGGTTCTAATAATGCTCATAAGAAGATAACAAGGAGTGGGGGTCGGCATTCCCAACAGGAATCATCACTTGGACTTGTTCTACTGGATGTTTGCATTCTAACATTCATTAAATTCTTGAATTACTTGTTTTGGGCTTGCAGGTATGAGTACATGCTGCAAGCGCACATGATTCCTAGAGTGGGTGTTGTAAATCTTAGTAGTCTCATGAATACACAATTTCTCTAAGACTATTGCATAAGAGTTCAACAACATATGGATAAATGGATTCAATTGTTGAATTTCTATTTGGATCAGAAGATGATGATAACAACCAAATCAAGCAAGAGGAGAAACAGGATGAGGATGAATACAATGTTTAGGGTCTGATGATGTTTTTGCTAATTGTTGTCTTATGGTCGATCCTACAGTTGCCTTCTTGTGATTGTTGGTTTTGTCACAACAATGTAAAAGAAAGTGAAAAAAGAATATAGTTCATCATGAAAAGTTGATATGACAAGGAAATTTGGAATCATACTATGAAAGAAAGATTTAATGAAAAGAATTTGTACATGAATCAAATTTTCCAGCTTGTTTTGTTGTGGTGCATGTTTTTAGTAGAAACCACATGCCTCAACAACATAGTACAGCATAATGTTTCAAAGAAGGCCATTAATAAGAAATATTATTGAATACCTTCAATTACAAAGGTAATACAATAGAATAGGATAATAAGAATTAAAGACTTACAAGAATTGAGTGTTGAATTTTCAAAGAATGTAGCCCTTCATGTATAGGAACTGAAGAATTAGAAAGGGCCACTAAATGTACCCAACCAGCTAAAAACACTTGTAGCGAACAAAAAACAGTCAAATGCAAAATTGAAGAAAAAATTTCCAAACCTAGGCAAAATTTTGCTATTGTTGTCGTAGCAAAACTAGATATGAAGGGAATGCAATGGTTAGTAATGATCTGAGCTGTGATTAACTTTAGTTAGCTTCCCCACCAGTGGTCTTTTTGTTTGGTTCGAAGACATACTTGATCAGTGAGTCCTTGATTGATAGCAACTCGGGAAACTCAGCCTTCAGTTTTGAACCATCCATCTCATTATTGCTCCGAGGTGCAACAATGACTTTGGCTTGTTCTTCCAGAGTAAAGTTGACCCACTCAAAGCCTGGGTCAATATAGCTCTTGTACATCTCAAGGATCTCATTGTGGCTAACAACTCCAGGATTGGTGAAATTCCATATCCCCCTGCAGTTTCTTTTCGCCATCTCAACAGAAATGGGGAGAAGTTCATCCAAGACTGTCATACTGTTTGGGATATTGACAACTTTGTTGTATCGAGAAATTTTAGTGATGAAGTTGCGTGGGTTGCTAAGATCGGAGGATATGGGCATACGGACTCTAAGAGTGCAGACATTTTCAAATTCTTTCAGTAGCTCTTCAACCTGCAGTTTTTGGATCATGGGGAAATTTTAAATTAGTGATACACTGCTAATAGTTGTCACAGAATTGTAAACACAAAAGAACTTCAAGGAGGAAATGAAGAATTTACCATCGCTTTTGTCTTTGAATAGAATGAACCAATAAAATTGGGCTTGTCTTCCTCCTTGAAACCTATACCTGACCCCTCAGGATGATCAGTATCATACTCAAATATGCAGCCAGTAGCATAATTCACCATTAACAGCCCATGCTGCTTGCAGACATCTGCCAGGGTCAACGTACCCACAACATTAGTGCGCGTAATTGTCTCTGGTTTGTGAGATTCACACCAGTCAACATTAGGTCTTCCGGTAACCCCTGCAGCATTGAAGACATGAGTAGGTTTCACATTCTGAATGTCCAACACGAGCTGAGAACGGCTCCTCCAATGCGACCCTTTCCATACTCATATGATATCCCTTGCTTTTTGCATATCTGCCCAAGAAGGCCGCCAATCCATCCGGTATTCCCATATATCAGGAATTTCAAGGAATCCTTAGTAGAAGAGCTGGTGCTGTTATTTGAAATGGGACTCTTTGTTGCTTTAAACACCATAGCCTTGATCTCTTCAGACCCATGCAGGTGTCCCTTCTATCCCAGCCATCATCAGCATCCTTGGATGAGGCAGCAGTGCCCCAGTAACATCACCCCCACCAGTCAGGGTTGCTTGTATACCATTCTATTGTTTTCCTAAGCCCCTCTTCCCATTGGGTTCTGGGTGTCCACCCCAAGTTCTCCAGCTTCTGATCATCCAAAAGTACCTTTGATCATTGAAGGGCCTGTTCTCCACAAACTTGATGGCAGCCTCAGGGTCCAGAGAGAAGAGTTTGCAGATATCTCTCGCTACATCAAGCACACTCCTCTCTCCTTCTTTGTCCCGATATTATAAACATGTCCAACTTCTCCTTTGTGAAGGATGACCTCAAAAAGCCTCGGCAACATCCTCACAGTAGAGATAGCTCCTGACATTGGATCCATCTCCATGAATTGGGAGAGTCTGGCCTCTCATTGCCAAGAGGATGAACTTGGGAATGAGCTTCTCGGGAACTGATTTGGCCCATAAACATTGTTCCCTCGAGTGGTAATGACCGGTAGGCCATAAGACCTCCCATAAGCCATGACAAGCATCTCAGCACCAGCTTTGGTAGCAGAATATGGATTAGTAGGCAGCAGTTGTGAAGCTTCATGGTTTCCAACCACAGCATCCTCATCAGTCTCACCATAAACCTCATCAGTGCTAACATGGATGAACCTTCTGATCTGGCCTGTGACCTTGCATGCCTCAAGGAGGACATGAGTGCCATAGATATTGTTCTTAGTGAACTCAAAAGAGTTTCCGAAGGAGTTGTCAGCGTGAGTCTGGGCAGCAAAGTGCATGATGGTGTCGATAGATTCAGTGATGAGGAGGAAGTTGACAAGGTCTGCTTACCAATGTCACCCTTGACAAACTTGAAGTTGGGGGAGCCATGGGAAGGAAGGAGGTTCTTCAAGTTGGAGCAATAGTCAAGCTTGTCGAGCACTATGATGTTGTACTCAGGATAGCTGCGAATCAGGCGGTTTGCCACATGGGATGCGATGAATCCAGCTGCTCCAGTGATCAGGATGTTCTTTGGTTTGTACGGAGTCATTGTTATTGCTCTACTTTCTCTTCACTTCTCCAAATATCACAACTTAAAGAAATAAGAAGAAGAAGAAGAAAAAAAAAGAGTATATTAGGTAGACACATTGAAAATTCTGAGAACAGAACACAAAAACCAACAAAATCAAACTCACATTTCATCATAAAAAAATTAATTTGGTGCTTTAGCTCTAATCTATAACACAACTCGAAGAGAAGAAAGAAAATGTATTTTTCATTTTATTAAATTCAGGGCAAGGTTTCCAAAATCATTACATGGAACCCTGACTAAACCAATTGACTAAAAAATTCTCTGCAACTCAATAGATTTATAAAGATTCAAATCATTATATTACTCATATCAATAAAATAAACATAGTGAATCTAACTATGACTGTCATGCTCATGATAATGCATGAGATATAGAACTTATTAAAATTATCCTTATTTGATAATCATCGAAGTGTGATAAATTATATAACCCTAATAACTCAATTTAATAAATCATCATTTGACTACTTATGCATTATCTAGATGACCTAGTCACATCCATGCATCCAAGTATTACATTTATTGGATTTTCCCATAGATAAAAACTCAAGGTTATGAAGAACAAGTGACAAGTAATGAAATCAAGATCACTTACCATAACTTATATCCAAGTCATTATCACACCTAATTAGGAAAATCCCAATGAACATTGACATAGACAAAATGATAGACAATTGGAAACTTAAAAACATCAGTTTTATGGAAATTAGACAATCAAATCAACAAAGAAATGAATCAAAAAATTCAATGAAAAATAATAAAAATAATCAACCAATTTGCTTAGCCGAACACTGCAAATAAAAACAAGGAACCAACAACTCTAAGATCTAACGCACAACATCACCCAAAGATTGGATCTTTTTGTTACCAATCACAAATCAGAATCCACATCATCACAAAAAAAGGATCCAAAAAGCAATGTGGACCAGTAATCCAAGGCTTAAGCAGAACATTCATCAAAATCCAATTTTGGAAATAGAAATCAACAAGACTGAACATTCCAAGGAATTCCAATAAAACGGGAAGAAAAAAAACAAAGGAATCCAGATCCAAACCAAGTTGAAAAGTAAATGCGCGAGATGGAACCGAGAGATTCAAGTAACAAAGAAAGAGGACTTACAGGAGTTGATCGATGTGATTTCTCTTCAGGCAAAAGAGGGAGAAAGGTTCCTAAGTTGAGGGATTTGTGGAAGAACTAGAGAAAGAAATTGAAGATCTGAATGCACGAGAGAGCGAAGGAGAGCGAGGGAGAGAGAGGCGGGGAGGTGGTTGGAATTGAAGAGCGAAATGGCCGTGAAGGGAGGGCCGTATTGGAGCATAGGGTACACACGTATGGCGTGGTCTTTTCTCAAATAACTCCTTAAAACTCTACAAATTTTTTTTTCATTCAATGGATCTTTTACATATACACCCCCTATAAAATAACATTTATTTTCAGTTTTTTTTTAATAAAGAATAGTCAAATTATTTATTTTCACCAAAAAAAAAACGTCTTTCTATCTAACTCAACTCATGCTTTTTAATTTTAAAATTCTAATTTTGATAAATATAAAAGTATGTGTAGTAGTAACTCTCCTTGATTAGAATTTGGGATTAGAGTTACTATGTTTAAATATAAAATCTTTTTTATTTCTTATCCCAACCCCATCATCCTCTATGATAGGGATGAAAGTATTGAGACACGTGGCACACGTCCAAGAAAGCCACGTGTCAGAACCACATTCTAAAGGTTCACGTGAACATTACAGCATACCGATCCGATATGGCGATCATAGCATACCGTTTCGATATGGATAAATCATTGTATCGGATTAATCCACCACGAAGCATTGTGCCGATCCGATATGAATTAATATGCCGATGCCGCTATGGGTCATATCGGTATCGGAAAAAAGGCTAATTAAACATATGCAGGTATGACAAAACCGATGATTCACAGTGTCATTCCCAATCTTCTAGAAGAAGGACAGCTGTAGACAGCCTGGCATTCCAGAAAGTTCTAGAAAAGTTACACATGGAGATAGCTCAGATGCTTAGCTGGCGCTTACTTGGATTCACAGCTGGCAAACACGTGACTAAATTGAGAAACGTGCTCAGCACGCGACAGATGCCTATAAAAGGCAAGGATCATTGTTCATTTTGGACATTCGGAAAATCCAAGCAGTGAAGCTCTGCCGAAATTGGAAATGGAGTCAACCCTCTTTCCAACTTCCAATTTCGAGAATGGTTGTAAGATCTCTTGTACTCTTGACCATTTATAGTGAGAATTTCTTCTCCCGTGGTTTTTTTCCCCGCCTTTTAGGGGTTTTTCCACGTAAATTTGTCTTCTCTCTCTCTTGTTTGGATTCTCTCTCGATCTCATTCTAGGATAGCCACTCCCAAAATATAAATTCAATTGTTAGGCTGAGATTGGGCTCTAAATCCAATTTTTGCACTAACACTCTATAAACATAACATATGCCTCTCATTAAATGTTATAACAACAACAACCAAAGCCTTACTCATATACTAGATGGGATCAGTTATATGTATTCTTTGTCAACCAAAGGCAAGATCTGAGTACTCAATATCTAATATACATAGGTTCTTAAACACTATATCTCTTCACAGGGGGGGTCAAGGGTGTGCTCAAGCACCCCCTTGACTTGAGGAGGACCCTACTTTGAGGATGTAGCTACATGAAATTGCTCATATGAATATGTAGTATAAAATATTATTATCATATTTTAGAACACAACAATGCTATAGTTTAGTGGTTAGAATTCCAAGTTTTTTGAAAGAGAGCCACGGTTTAAACTTGCAACGCAGCCACAATTTTTATTTTTATTTAAATTAATACAACATCCCTTCTATTATTTTTCCTCTTTTATATTTATATTTTTTTTTAAAGTTGAAATCAGCACCCCCTTAACTTTGCTTCTGGTTCAGCCACTGTCTCTTCATATAATCTTAAACCTATATCTACGTTTCTTCTTACCTTCTATTATCAAACTATCATATTTTCAAATCGGAGTACGTGGGGGCCTACGGCGCACGTGTCCAAACCATCTTGAACACTCTAATTGTTTTATTTTATCTTCAATTGGTGCAATATGCACCTTCTGTTGGATGTGTTCATTTCTAATTTTATCTGATTTTGTATGACCACTCATCCACCTTAATATCGTTATTTCTGCCACACTCATTTTATGAATAGGTAGATTTTAGTTGTCCAACACTCGCTTTCATATAGCATGACTCGTTTAACTACCGTTCAACAACATCACCAAAAATAACTTAAATATTAAGAATGAGTGTGTTTAAATGACAAGAAGCAAAGGAAAATTAATTTTTTTTTTAATTTTTAGATTAAGAATCAAACGTATGACAAGAATAGTTTATTTCAAAACATGGGGGATATTGTGTTCAACTATATATATTAGTTCTAGAGTGCTTGACTTGGCATGGCATATATTTTTTTTGACAAGCGACAAGTGCCCCCACGTGGGAAGTCGGGTGGGGCGGCTCAATCCTGTGTTAATTCATGGGAGAACATCATCCGCATGATAGCTCGATCTTGTATAGAAGAATATCACCAGCCTGACTCTCATCTTGCAAGAGTGAGAATTCGATCCCGGGTTCTTCCACATGACAACCTCAAGGGCGGCTCAAGAGAGTTAGAGACCTAAAGGGAAATTTTAAAATGAGGCTTTTAATTATTTAATATCAATTAAATTTTAGTAATTTTTTTAACAAACACTAATACAATATTTTTTTTTAACTATTTTATATAATAACATGATAAATGGGTTTTGATGGGGAAGTAACTCTATATCCACTCCAAAAAAAGAAAAGAAAAGAAAAAATCTAAACAAACAAAAATTAGAAAGATAATAGGTTATGTTATAAAAAGAGAAAAAAATTTAATGAAAATTTTATAAATTAAGTAAAATATATTTATAAAATATAAATTAAAATAACAAACAAAGTTAAAACAATAGAACTGTTAAAGTATTGCAAACAAGAACTCAAAAGCATAGATTGAAAAAAATAAAGATATAAATTTTTTTTAAAACAATCTTGATTTATAATAGAGAAAATGATCCTTACTTACCAATTTACCAACGTCTACGTAATTAATAATTCTTAGGATTAGTTTTAGTTAAAACTTTAGTTTATTATCTTTTATTTTAAAAAGTTAGTTGATAAGAGATATATAATTGATTAAATATTAAATTAAAAATTTAAATATCCATATATTATAACAAATAATAATTATTATTAGCATGATAAAGTTTTAAAAAAATTTCAGGTTCAAATGTAATAAGAGGCCTCCAATAAATATTAAATTAAAATTTTTAAATATTAATTTATCATACAAATAATTATTATAACTCCAATGATAAGTTTTAAAAAAAAATTAATGTTTAAACTTTGTATGAGGCCTCCAATAGATATTAAAATTAAAATTAAAATTTTTAAATATCAATTTATTATAATAATCTATTATTATAGTTATGATAATAAGATTTCACAAAAAAATAAAAAATCTTAGAGGATAAAAAATAAGGATAATTAATTATAGGTTTCTGAAACAGTGCCACTTTCCCTTGGGGTCCCTGGGGTGGGTGTAGGTGGGGGCGTAGCTAATAGTGAGAGGGGGAGGTCCCTGGCAAACAGTGTCAGGGACCTATAATTCATTTCCCCTAAAAAAATATGAGGCCCTTAAAATTTGAGGGTCTAAAGTGGTCACTTCACCGGCTTTACCCTTGAGCCGCTCCTGGATAACCTCATGCTTTAACAAGAGACCCAGATACCAATAGACTTGGATCCCGATTATTAATAGGCATGGCATATATTTGGATAAGGATAAATTGGGATAACTTGGCAAGCAACCAAATTGGAATAAGGATTAAAAAAACAACGAAGATCATTAGGATAGGTATAAAATGGGGTATTTCGAAATAATATAATATTGGTTTAGGGTGGTAGTATACGTACCTAAGAACCAAACACAATCTAATATAAAATCTATGTTATAATATAAATTATGAGAATAAATGAATGAGCATTAGGACCTAAATGTAAACAGAATAGGTAGATAGGGCACTTAAAACTCATAAATAGGAGCTGTTTGTGGCACAACCTCAATGAATGAGTGAATTATATATATATTTTTTAGTAGTTATTGAAAACAAATAATGAGAATATTGAAAGAGTACTAGAAAGTTGATTAACTATAAAATAATTATAATTATAAATTACTTTAATACTGGTTTATGAAGACTATAATATATAACTTTTATATATATTGAAAAGATGGATAAATTAACCGCGTTTATTGGAATGTAGGGTAAATGGTTACATGCTTAGTGATGTCTACAGGGTTGTTTCCAGGCCTTGTATATTACATTAGGATGGGGGGAGGTCCGTGGTCATCCTCAATTAATTCTGCTCCCACATGCCTCGGTCCTTGCTCCTCTCTGGTGGAGCTGAGATTCTGCATGACGATGGTGTGCATTTCTTAGAGTTGTGACTTGTTAGTGGCGTTTGCCGCTTCGAACCAAGATAGAAAAAAGAAATTTGTTTGGTGGATCAGTTCCTTGAAAACAATGTGTTTGTCGTCAAAACATCTCATGTTCTTTTCTAGCCAGATAGTCTAAGTAATTATCACGGTTAACAGCTCCCATCCCGGGCGAAGCTCCTTATCCACTAGTTTGAAAATCGCTTGATTTCGTCCCATAAATCTTGTATCTTGGTGGGACGGGTCAATCGATTCAAGATTTGCCCATAGTGTTCCCGAGTGGCTATGAAAAATGGGTATTGAGTGAATAAGTGATCAGTGGTTTCCTCTGCCTAGTCGCATAGGAAATCACTGATCACATGTTGACTTATATTACTCATAGTTGAAAATATCCATTGATAGTACTTTTACTCACCTATAAAATAACATTGAGTATATATTTTGTTTGATTAATTAAATATTAATTACACTTAAATTTTATGGGCAAATTGTTCTGTGAGTAGCGTAACAATTTTTTTGTACTATTATTAATTAATTTGATTAATCCAACAGCACCTATGCATTTACTCTCCTCACTCACAAGGCCAACAACTTCAAGTCTCACATTAACATCAATCAATACAGTACACCAACCTGCTTCTAGCTCTCATAACAACAAACACATTAAAGATCTCACAAACAAACACAACCTACCAAATTAAAACAAGGAATCAAAGAACACATACATGACAAGTAATTAAGCTCACAACACTACATGCATGGAATATATATTAATTTTCATCGATCTATCTAATCTAATGCTTCTTGAGCTTTCCCTCATTGGCAAGCTTGAATATTTCAGCCTGATCTGCAGCTGCCTTCTGAGACCCCAATGCAGCAGTGAAAGCATCCTTCACCTGCTGACTACTGAAAGGAAACTTGTTTGTAGCCATGGAGTTCAGTAGAGCAGCAGTGCCTTGTCTATAAAGCTCTCCGATTCCATCCGTCCGAGTATTCGACAATGCCTGATGCAATGTCAGTTCCTTTCCATAAGCCAAGCTACTCCCCGCTCCTAAAAACCCTCAACCGTCCCCAATACCCGAGTAAACTCCATATCGCCGCCGGATGTGTAATCCAATAACTAACAAAGATATATAAGTACTTGTTAGTTACTCTTAACAAAGAGAGGTTGAGGATTCAAATCACACCTGTGAAATCTTAAGCTAACAAAAAAACTTTGCATTGACAGAAATATGACATGCATACCTGCAAGGTGCTGGGAAATATGGGGGAGAGTTAGGGTCTATTATGGATGGAGAAGGAGGTGTTGAAATTGTTGGAGTTGAGGGGGAGGTTGGTGTAGTCCCTGGATCAATGATTGGAGATGGTGGAGTGGAGATAACTGGATTAATGAGTGGAGATGGTGGAGTAGTGCTGATAAGTGGTGGTGAAGGGGTGTAGCCTGAAGTTGGTGGTGAGTTATAGTAGCCACCACCACTTCCGTGAGAAGGCGGTGTGCGGAGTAGCCTCCCCGCCATGTGACGGTGTGGTACTCCCGTGAGAAGGATCAGGTGTGCGGAGTAGCCTCCGCCGCCATGTGACGGTGTGCTGTGACTTGGTGTAGTAGTACTCCCACATGAAGGTGATGATCTCTTCCTGTGTGCATCTGTTGTTCATTGCATACAATTCACTGTTAGTTGATGACCGGAAAATATTTATATAGAAAATGATGTAGAGGTTGAGAGATCGGCGATGTCTAGGAGGGAAGAAGAGTGATGAGGATCAGGAGAGTAGTATGTCTTCTGGTCTGAAAACTCCTCGAGGCTTCTTCTACACATGCAATCAGAGACTAACAAAGAAAACAAGAAACACAGAAGGAAAGATGTGCTTGTCTTTCTCTCCATTGTTAGAGGAGATGAGATCAGTTTGAGTGGAGTGAGGGAGAGAATGTGTGTTTTTTATAGACATTGAATTGCAGTACTGCACATAGAGAGTAAATACAGACAGTGTGTTGTTAGTTGTTGTGTTGCAGGGTGCATTGATAAGAGTTTAATGTTTCAGTGCTCCTCTGTTTTTGGGTTTTGGGGGTTGAAACAAATGTTTAAATCTTCATGCAATGTGGTGTATCACAATGAATGTATGGGTATTTAACTTCATTTATAATCTAAGTAGCCGGCCAGGGATAGGAACAAGAAAGCATGATGGAAAAGAAGGATTGAAGATAACTATATATACTTCAAGGTATGCATTTAAACAAAGAAGATTCAATTCTAAAATCAATCTCTTTAATGTGTTCTTGTTAAAAAAAAATTAATTAACAAGAGGATCATAAGAATCATTTAGTCATGATCAGTACAATATATACTAATTAATGGCTTGATTCAATCCACTATAGTCTTCTCGATTAACCGATGAACCGATTTTATATTACGCTAACTTTGTTTAGTTTTATAAAGTTTTTGTTAGTTTAGTTTATAATTAGCTCTTAATTATATGTATTAAAAATAAGAAGAAGGAATAACTTTGGTAATATATTTTTGTTAAGTGGAATTAATATATAATAGAGCTAAAAATTGGTATATCTCCCCCTATTTATATAGAATTATAAATGAAATTTTGTGTATACATATTAATTCTTACACTGCTAGCTCATCTATGCATGGGAGACAATGTCCTAAATTCAGTGGGACAGGAGAGTAGTTGGGTGCAGGATAAGAACATTGGACAAACATGCAATTTTTTTTTTTTAATTTAGAAATTTTTATTTACATTTAATTTTCTTTTGAAATAAATTTATATGGATAAATATTGATTATTCTTTGGGGAAATCTCATAGATTTTTTAATAAATGTGGACAAGCCACTAGAAATATGAGGCAAGTGTGGTTTGAATTAACCCTTAATCTTCCCTGGTGAAAGGAAAGGGCTAACCAATTTTTCTTGTGAAAGATTTGTTTTGATAAATGCCGACAATCCATTGGAAGCACGGCATAGCAATGGTTTGAATACTCAACCTCTCATTGTGAGAGAGAATGAGTTACCGATTTTTCTTGTGAAGGTTGGTCTTTCCTTATGAAAGTAATCTCACAGTTTTTTTTTTGTGTGTGTGTGAAAATTCAACATAAATTAACTAGGATTTTTTAATAGAAACAGTGGATGAACCACATTCATTCATTCATAAGAAGGTTCATAGTTAAACTAGGGGTACATGGAAAGTGATAGAAAGGTTATATCGAGGTCTTTGCATTGCAACCTGGGGCCTTGTAATCATTTGGCCTGTATTCGTCTATTCCTTTTCCTCGTCGAAGTTCATTCCTGAAGGTCGTTGTTGTTGGATTATTTATTAGGAAAAAGCCCAGAAAAGATATAGCGAAAATTAAAATACTTATCTCTGAGAACCGAGATGAGAGGCACGTCTAAAGACGTTGTCTTTCGAGAAGAATTACGCCCCCTCACCCACAGGGCTTTACTGGCGCTCTTGTCCCAAGATTCAACCCTTCTCTTTCTCAGACCCCTTCCCTCGGTGCGCGCTGGCCGGGTTGTCGAATCTGCTCGCTGTCTTTAGTACCGCTCAAAGAAAGCCTGAGGAAAATCGAGAAGAGAAAAAGGTGAAAAGCTTCTTTTTGTGTTTTTATTTTTGTATATTTTTGAGAGAGGTGGATCCCTCTATATTTATAGCCTCTTCATCTCTCATGAAGAAGGATATCTATTATAATCTTATTCAAACTCAAATAGGATTACTACTAAGTTTGGATAAGATTAGTTCTAAGTTTTAATATGATTATTAGTCAAAAGGATAAAATCAAATCCATAAAATATTATTCAAAATTTAAAACAAAATAAAGGAAATTTATCTATAATTTCCAACAATTGTTTCTGCTCCTCCCTCGTGAAAGCTAGGCTATGCTTTCACGATGATTTGCATCATATGTAGCTTCGGCTTCTTCGTAGCGTACACCGCGTCAAACCAAGATAGTAAGAGGAAGTCAATATCTATCATTGATTAGTTTTGTGAAAACACGGTGTTTATTATGAAAATATCTCATATTTTTTTTCATCCAAATACTCCATAGATGATGACCATAGTAATCAGGTTCCAGTCTTTTGGGTTTTTTCTCCACTTGTCTAGAGAGAGTTTTACCTAGTTCTTTTCAAGTAATGCATCCATCGAAACATTGAATTTATATTATTAGGAATAAAAATTAAATTTTATTTTTAAAAATTTGAAAGTATAAAAGTTATTGTTAGTGTTGAAGCAAGTTAGTTGGCATCATTTGACACATGGTGACGTGGCACAAGCTAATGTGGCAAGTTGACCAAGTCAAGACAACAAGATAGTTGACAAGTCAAAGAGCTATACTTGGTATGGGGAAGATTGATTGCATGACCTCAAGCTTGAAATAGATCTTTGAAAGAGGTTCAAGATGGCTTGGAGATTTCATGCAGACAAATCAGGAAAAGATTGAAGATTACATGCAAGCCATATATGAAGAAGATTGATTGTAGGCTACATATGGAAAGAAGCTGATTTGGGGAATTTGATTGGTGAATGGATTTGGCAAGCTATATGTGATTGATCACATTTGTTGATTGAAACCAAATCAAAGGGATGATTGAAGGCCATATTTGGTGATGATTGAAGAGGCACATATGGTAGAGACGAATGAAGCATAATTGAAGACCAAACTTTGGTGAATCAAGACCAAGTTTGGAAAGGTTCTTGAGAACCAAATCGGGAGATTGGGACCAAAGCGTGATTGAGGAAATCAAGTTTTGGATGATGAAGAGCTTCAGCGCCATGGTGGGGTCTGCGGCCGTGATAGAAATTTGAGTCTGCTGACGGAGAGGTAGATCGGCTAGTTGCGTGTCGGGATCGGGGAGGATCGGCGTAATAGACTTCGGGACTCAACCGGGGAGGGTTGGAGGTGCGTCGAAGTCGAAGAGGTGCAATGGATCGTAGCCTTGGTCAAGTTCGTGGTAGGGTCATGTATTGCGGCTTCGAGTTACAACTAAAGTTACCTGACGGTTTGGAAGGAGTCCAATTTGGTAGCGGAGATTTGAGAGATCACGAAGGTGGAGGCGGGTCTTTGTGATGGCGTGAAGACAGGGAGACGTCTATATAAGACCAGGACTTGGTGGATTGAGGTGAGCCGTCTAGAGTAGTCCCTCAGGAGAAGGGTGATAGAGGTCATTGTCAATCAAAGAGTGGAGGTGCTTATGATAGAGTGAGAGAGTGAGGAACTCTTGTACTCCTGTTTTCCCTACATCTTTAGTAGATTATCTTCTCCGGGCATGACCCCCCGGATGTAGGCATTGTTGCCGAACTGGGTAACCAACTCTCTTGTCTCTTTGTTGTCTTGTGTGTTTATCATTGTGTGTGTGAGTGCCACAAAAAAAAAAACTTCAGTGAGCTAAGTGTTACACCTGAGTTATAACACAAGTTACGACAAGAAGATGACCTGTTCAGAACTTTCAGTTATATAAATTTGTACATGAAACCAACCTATCATCTATTGCATGTTGCATTTACTATTTTTTTGAATGGTTGTTGGAGTATGCATGAGAAGCCGATTCCTTTCCAGCCAAAAATAAAATGACAAGCGGAAAGTTGAAAATCTTGAATAAAAAAGTCAAAAAAATATTATATAATATATAATATTTATAAATAGCACTACAAGTTTTTTACAATTTATTACTATCTTTACAAACAAACATAACTTTTGGAATAATTTAGAATAGGTAAATATTAAAAAAAAAATTAAACAAATAAATAAATATAATTATTAATCAAGTTTTGAAGATCATTAGCTATTAATAATATTAATTATATATTTTTAAAAATATTAGTTTAAATTAGTATTGCTTAATTGAACTTTTTTTTTATGATTAAGGAGTTTCTTTCCAAAATAAATTCAATTTATTCTGACTAGGTCAAAACACTAGCTTTAGCAATAATGGTTATTTTTTTCTTAGTTTTCATTTTATTTTATTATATTTTCTTTTCTTCATAGTCAAAAACGACTTGTAGTTTTATGATGTTTACATTTGTTTTTTTTTTATTTTATGTTGTAGTTAATTAGTGAGTAAAATTGCAAGAAGTATTATAATCTCATACTTTATTAGTCTCTGTCACTAGGGACACAATAAAACAATAAATATAAGACAAAATTTAGGATTAAATTGAGAGAGTTAGGGTGTCAATTAATTAAGAATGCTAGATATATAGAAGTGAAAAAAAAACTATAAGTAAAACTAAATTCCATCATTTTCCATCGTTTATTATATTTTTGTTTCACCTCTATTTTCTAATAAAACTCATAAAAAAATTACTCAACAAATTAGATTAAAAAAAATAATGGTCATGAAGGCCTATTAGTACCGGGTTGTTTTGTTAAGGGTTCTACTCTCTTGAAAAGAACTCGGGATGGAGCCCCTCCTCTTTCAAATACGGGAACTCAGGCGCATCGAACATCCTCTGTGCCTGGACCCATCATCGACATCTCTCTCGTGCGTTTGTAAACTTTAGTAAAAAAAGAACAAATTAGATTAAAAATAACTTTTACAGAGATAAATAAATCAAATATCTACAAAACATACAATAAAAAACCCTAAAAGGCTGCATCATCAAAATTCATTAGAGCAAAATCTTAGGTTGCAACTGAAAATTAATTATAAACCATGCAAAACGCCAAACAAATGTTACCGTTGGACCCACCACCATCTGACACGTGTCCAAACCCAATGCATGCATGCACCTCCCTTCAAACCCTAACCCTAATTCCCCTCCTATATATTCACACCTCCTTCTTTGTCCAAACACATATAGCTAGAAAGACTTAGAGCTGAAGAAATGGAGTTCAAACTTAGTTTTTCCGTCCTTGTTTTCATGGTGTTCATATCTTCAAGCTCTCATGCTTACAAGTTCAACGTTGGAGGAAAAGATGGATGGGTTATGAACCCCTCTGAAAGCTATAACCATTGGGCAGAGAGAACTAGGTTTCAAGTCAATGACACTCTTGGTATGTATATATTACTAATATGGTTTAGGGTTTAGGGTTTAGGGTTTTATAATTTGATAATTCATTGCTTGGATTGTGTTCTTAGTGTTCAAATACAAGAAAGGGAATGATTCAGTGTTGGTGGTGAGAAAGGAGGACTATTTTACATGCAACACTAGTAAGCCTCTAAAGAAATTCTCCGACGGTAACACGGAGTTCAAGTTCGATCGGTCGGGGCCGTTCTTCTTTGTCAGTGGAACTCCAAGGAGGTGTGAGAATGGGGAGAAGATGATTGTGGTTGTTCTAGCAGAAAGGAAGAAGAAGAAGAAGACGGCGATGCCACCGGAGGAGAGTTCACCGGGATATCGGTCCCTTCCTCCGGCGGCTTCTCCTTCGGCATTGAAGACTTCATCTTCCTCTGGTTTGAGTGTTTGTTCATGCAGTGTTTGTATTGCATTGATGATTGTGGCTATCTTTGGTTTCTAATTTCTCAATTGATCTGAGTTCTCAAAGGGTTTGTTTGTGTTTACTATGGAGGGAGATTGTTTTCTTGTATTTGTTTTGAGGAGCAAATTACAAGAGTGAGGTTGATTAGGTTTATCCCTTTTCTTTTGTTTTTATTATGATTTGTAATTCACTAATTTGTTTGTTATGCGTAGAGGAATGAATGACGAAGCTAATAATTTTCATAATAAGAAAATGAAGTTGGTTGGATACAATGCTCCCACAAGAGTGATATTTACTTGCATAGCATATAAATCAGTTTTTTTTTAAAAAAAAACTTATATACCCATGTGGTTAAGTTGATTATTAATATTGTCAAACTAATGAATAGTATGAAAGAAAATTACTAAAATGAATTCACTAATATACCCCTATAAAAAAGTTTGGAATTGTTAAAATACCCTAATAAAAAAAGTTAAAAATAATTTAGTAACCTATGACCAATGACAATATATACAATATGTTTTACAGCGGTATACAAGCAAATATTATTTTTAAATTCAAATTTAAATAAAAACAAAGGAACTAATATCTTTGTTTTTATAATTCAAAATCTTACATCAATATTAATATAATTCAAAATCTAACATCAATACACACCTTTACATTAGAGTAGAAAATGGATTAATTTTGCTTTTAACTATAATTCAAAATCTAACATCAATATTATTATTACACATATAATTTTATTTGTTTTATATTAGTTTGATCCAACTCCACATAATAACAAAATTATGGCTCATTTATATATATATGTTCCTCATCATATATATATCTCATGTGAACTTTCTTAATTAATCAATCCCAACCAATGATAATTTTGTTTTGCCACGTACACGTTCAATCAATCCCATGCAAAGCCATGCAAAGGTGACAAAGAAGCCTAAAATTAGAAAACAAAACTCAAGCCAAACAAATGTTAGACATTCCGTGGCAAACGCATCCCAAGTCCAAAACCAACCATAAAATCAAACCTCCATCCCTCACCATCCCTTCCCCCTCCATAACCTTCATCATCTCCCCCCTCCCTCATCTTCCCTCTAGATCATCTCCCTCCCTTGATTTCTTCCTTCCTCTCCTCCTCCTCTCCTTCTCCCTAAGGAGGAAGGGAAGAGACCAAAAGTTTATACTAAGTACTCTCTTTCCATCTTAATTTGTGTTAATTAACAACCATGGCTCTCCGCATTGTGTTGTTCCTCCTCCTAGTAATGGTGGCCATGGCCGCCAAGTCCTCGGCCGGAAAAATAACACCATTAGCATTCACCACCGCCCTTGCCGACGCCGACGGTGGCCTTCATGAATCAAAAACATGCAATAGCATCATCGGGGACTGCGTTGATGACGATGAAGAGATGGATATGGACTCCGAGACAAACCGAAGAAGCCTCATGTATGCGCGGCGAGGCCGCGCAAGCTTCATCAGCTACGGTGCTCTGATGAGGAACCGAGTGCCGTGCAGCCGCCGTGGCCACTCCTACTACAACTGCCGGCAAGGACGGCGCGCCAATCCTTACCGCCGTGGCTGCAGTGTCATCACTAGGTGTGCAAGGTACCTCCACTGATCTCATGAGAGGGCTTTGCAAGGGAGGAGAAGAAGAAGAGAATGGAAATAATGGAAGCTTGAGAATGAGAAGAAGGTCTAAGAAGAAGAAGAAGAAGGCTATGGTTTGATTTTTCAATTAGCTAAATAAATGCAAGTCATGTATTTTACATTTGTCCTATAAAAATCCTTTCATCCAACATTCAATTCATTCTCATTGATTGATATGTTGTTTGATTGTTTGAATATTGTTTGTGCATGTATTCTAATTTGTAACCTAATGCTGTTGTTTCTTCATCATGTTGTCTGTTTAATTGTTTAATAATGTGATCATCATCTTTGTTGTTTTGCTTTGTGTTCGTTGATGAGTGCAATTAAAGTTTTGCTTTTCTTTGTCCAACTTGATAAGCTTCATGTACTTTTGAAGTATTATTTTTGTTATAATTTCTTTAGCCCTCTTCTTGAGCATTTTCATAAATTTATAAAAATATATAGGGTCATTTTCCTATATATATTTTAAAAAAATATTATTTTTTTAGCCTAGGGCCATTTTATTTGTTAAAATGGTCCTGGTGATGCCTAGGCCTAATCAGAATCCAAGGTGTAATTTTAAATAATTTTTATGGATGATGACTAGGATTAAAATATAATATTTTATAATTAACCCTTTCTCTCTCTCTCTCTCTCTCTCTCTCTTTTTTTTTTTTAAGCTATCTAAAGCTTAAAGCCCTTTTGGTTAGAGAGATGGGCTCTTGCTTGTGTTTGATAGGGGAATATCCCACTTGGGATTAGGAATAACTTTTGAAAAGTTTTGAATTTTTTGGGGGGAAATTTTAAAGTAAAGATATTAATGATAAGATGGTGATGTGTTGACTATTCATTGGTGGGTTTTATGTTTAAATCTTAATTAATGATTTTGGCGGGAAAAACTTTTTCATGGGGAATTGTGTTGGGGTTATCCCTTGGGGATAACCCTTGGGGATAACCCCCTATCAAACATGAGCAATTGGAGTAAATGAAAGAACTTTTAGCACTAGGTAGCTCCAGGAAAAAAAACATGAGAGGGGTTTATTGTAAGATATTATGTTTTTTTTATATTAATACCCAAAAATGATTTAAATTTTATTTTTAATCCTAGCCGGCATTCAGTGCAGCCCCATGACCCTAGGGCTAAAAATAAATATATATATTTTTTTAAAAATATATTGCTAAATTAAATGACCCTGAGACTAAAAAAATATATTTTTTTTAAATAGATATTGGTAAAAGTCTCATATAAATATATATAGCCCTAAAAGAAGTCTTATTGGGCCGGAAGCCCAATTACTCTTTGGGCCTCCCATTTATACTCCATAGTCGCAACGGCTACTTCTCACCCCAACATTTGAATTCCAAATCTCTCTCTCTCTCTCTCTCTCTCTCATGGCGGCCAACGTCACGACGCCGGTGCGGGCCTCAAACGTCAAATCCCAGGCGTCGCCGGCCGCAAGGAGGCACAATAAACCGGTCCAGATGGAATCCTCCACCACCTCCGATGCCGTGAAGTCGAGGTTCGAGGCGTTCAATAGACTTCAGGCGGCCGCGGTGGCGTTCGGTGAGCGGGTGCCGATTCCGGAGATCGTCGCCCTGGGTGGGCAGTCTGATGGCAAGAGCTCACTCCTCGAGGCTCTCCTTGGCTTCCGGTTCAATGTCCGGGAGGTCGAGATGGGCACCCGTCGCCCCCTCGTACTCCAGATGATCCATGATCCTGATGCCCTCGAACCACGATGCCGATTCCAGGTCCCTCTCTCTTTTGTTTTTTGTTTTCCTTCGATTTTCTTGATTTTCTTGAAGTCGGATTTTCTTTTCTGGTGGATTCTTTACCAACATTGCTTCTTTTGAAGTGAAAGCTTGGATTTTTCCAGTTAGGATCTGAGATTAAGTTTATATTTTAAGTTTGTCGAGAAATTTGACATTTTACTTCGAATAGAAGCGGAAATCTGTTCAATTATTCTAGGGTTTAGCTGCTAGTTCCACTTGATAACTGGTGTGATGGCAGGAAGAAGACTCAGAGGACTATGGGAGCCCAATGGTTTTGGCTTCTGCTATAGCTGATGTTATAAGGTCCCGCACCGAGGCACATCTTAAGAAGGTCCGAGGTGCAGTCTCGGCAAAGCCAATTGTCATGAGAGCAGAATATGCTCATTGTCCCAACCTCACCATTATTGACACTCCTGGTTTTGTCCTCAAGGTGCAATGTTTTTGGGAGAAACTTTAAATTTGTGGTACTCTTTGTGTTTTTGTTTTAAACTTACCTTTTCACAGGCAAAGAAAGGGGAACCGGAGGGCACACCGGAGGAGATTCTGTCCATGGTGAAGTCATTAGCAAGCCCCCCACATCGCCTTCTGTTGTTTCTGCAACAAAGTAGTGTAGAGTGGTGTTCTTCGCTGTGGCTAGATGCGATTCGTGACATTGATCCTACTTTCAAAAGGACCATTGTTGTCATTTCAAAATTTGATAATCGACTTAAGGTATTTGTCAAATCCTCCTTAATTAATTTTGCAAATTTTGTTCATCTATAGTAGTTTTTCTTATAAAACTCATGAATATCAAAGGGTTTATACTTAACATCTTTATAATGGTGATTCAATTCATTGTGTGGTGAATGCTGGCAGGAGTTCACTGAACGATGGGAAGTTGATAGCTATTTAAGTGCCGGTGGCTACCTTGGGGAGAACACCCGTCCATTTTTTGTTGCTCTGCCCAAGGACCGGGGAGTAGTGTCTAATGAGGAGTTCCGCAGGCAGATTTCTCAGGTAGACACAGATGTTAGGCGCCATTTGCGTGAGAATATTAAAGGAGGATTCAATGAAGAGAAATATGGGCCCTCTATTGGTTTTAGTTGTCTGAGAGAATACTTGGAAGCAGAGCTTCAGAAGAGGTACAAAGATGCAGCTCCAGCAACACTTGCCTTACTAGAACAACGTTGTGGCGAAATCACCATGGAGTTGGCGCGCTTGGATACTAAGTTGAAGGTGACATCTGATGTTGCTCATCTTCGGAGGTTGGCCATGCTGCATGCGGCCTCAATTTGCAGTCATGTGGTATGGACTCTGCGAACGTTTTCTTCTTGTTTCAACTAGTATTTTTTTTACAATTTTCCTAAGTATTACTACTTATATGTTGGCAAAGGGTGCATTACTTGATGGGGCAGCAGATCCTGCTCCAGAACAATGGGGGAAAACAACTACTGAGGAGCAGATGGAGAGTGGTTTTGGGAGCTGGCCTGGTGTTACTGTGGCTGTAAAGCCTCCAAACTATACGATCAAACTCTATGGTGGAGCAGCATTTGAGAGGGTGATGCATGAATTACGTTGTGCAACATACTCAATGGAGTGCCCTCAATTGTCAAGAGAGAAGGTGTGGTAGAACTCCTTATTTTCTATCAAGTATTCAAATAATCATGTTTGTTAATTTTGCATATGTTCCAATCTTCTGTTTACAACAGGTTGCAAACATACTGCTTGCTCATGCTGGAAGAGGTGGGGGTGGGGGAATATCAGAGGCAGCTGCTGAGATAGCACGTGCAGCTGCTCGTGCTTGGCTTGCTCCTCTTCTTGATACCGCCTGTGAGAGGCTGTCCTTCATTTTAAAAAACCTCTTTGACCTTGCAATGGAGCAACAGCGGAAAGCATGACTCAGATTGTAAGTGGTGTTTTTGCTTTTTATACTCTATATACAACTTTAATTTGGAAAATAAGTACTTGCACTGTTTACTCGTGAATTATATGTGAAGAGTGCATGACATGTGCATTATGCAGACCTTTTTATTGTTAGACAGAATAAGCATATGCAAATTTAAAAATTTAATTTGTTAAGGGGATTTTAACATACTGCGCGTCAAAATAATCAGCATAACTTATGATCTGCATCTTAACTATGGCCTATTACACATATTTGCTAACAACCATCTACATTTTCTGTATATTATATTTTCTAACATTCTAATTTAACTATACTTTCTGCATGCAATTATTGTTTTTTCTTTTTGCTGGTTACTGACTATAACTTCGCTACTTTCAGACCGAAGAAACAATGGAGATATGGATGGGTACATCGGATACCATGCTGCTTTAAGGTGCTCATATAATAACTTCATCAATGAACTTTCAAAACAAAGCAAGCAACTGGTGCGACACCACCTTGATTCAGTTACTAGCCCCTATTCTCAAGTCTGCTATGAAAATGATCTTCAAGGGGAACCGCATTCTGGTTCAAGATTCATTCACAAGTACAATCAATTTCCTTCAGCCTCGTTTTTTCTTGACTTGTCAGAGGGTGCAGCTTCAGAAGAGAAATTATTTGTGGGTCAAGAGAACATACCACCAAAAGATCATCAACAAACTCCACCTGGGAAAGGAAACGAAATGGAAGTCCTCAGAGAAAGCCAAATGACAATTCCAGAGACACCCTCACCTGATCTGCCGAATGATGTTATTCATGGCGCTAAGAAGGAAAATGGTAACTGCATGGACATTGGAGCTAGAAAACGGCAGGCAAGAGTTCTAACCAGTGGAAGGAATTCAGATGCCTGCAGAAACCAAAATGCCAGTTTTCTTGGTGCTGGTCATTTTGGCTCAAAACCTGGGTCATCCTACTTTGATATTTGCTCTCTAGCTGCTCAACACTTTGCAAGAATACGTGAAGTCCTTGTTGAAAGAAATGTTTTATCTGCCTTGAACTCTGGATTTCTAACTCCATGGTAAGTTTGTAATGTTTCTTACTTGCATCTGCAATACTGCGCTACAATTATATATTTCTTGAATCCATAAACTGGTAAAGCCATACACTCATAACTTTGCATTATTTAGTACCAGTTGTTATCATCATCATTCCTCTTGTTATTTCACTATTACTGGATTGTCAGCTGACCCATACCTTCATCACTACTGGATCATCACTCCTCTTGTTATTTCACTATTTTTCCTGTGCAGTCGAAATAACCTGTTTGTCGCGCTTGGTGTTGACCTGTTTGCTGTGAGTGATGACAAATTCATGGAAATGTTTGTGGCACCTGGTGCCATAGATGTTCTCCAGAGTGAACGGCAGTCCCTCAATAAGCGTCATAAGATACTGCAATCATGTTTGAGCGAGTTCAAGAATATAGCTCACACACTGTAATGGAGATCCAGTTTAAACTTTTTTGGCTGGAAAGAGCGCTCAATGTTAGTTTTCACATCTGGTGAACTTGGCATTAAGGTCAGAATTCTAGTCCCTCCAAAGTGCAATCTCACTGATGGCTTGGGCTTCCTGTGAAGGATGCCCTTACTTATCCAGGATTCCTTTGTCAGTTGTAATTACTCGGTGTTAACCTTTCAATTACTCCTTGCAATTTGTAAGACAGTTGTTTTCCTTCCTGATTTGCTCAAACATCATGTACTGAAGTATTTTGTACTTCATGTGGAATTTTCCATTTGAATAACAAAGGCCTCATGTTTGATGTTTAAATGTTGAAAGTTGGCCAAGCTGTGACAAGTGTGCCAAGCACACATTATTGATAGTTATTAAACATTATTCTTTTTTATACATGACTTGTATGTGTGCAGCAACCAGTTGTGTTAATCAAAAGAACTCAGAAAAATATGTTTCTGTTGATGACATATTGCGGAAGGAATTCAAGTATGATTTTTGATCTACTGTATAAGATTTTCTTTTCATGAAAATTGAAGCAAAAATAGTGTCAGTGATGTTGTTTACAATGCCATTTCCTACAATGTGCAGCAATTATTATTTTGTTATTCTGTTTATCGCTTGGACACATGAATCATTAGGGGATTGTTTGTTGGTTGACCTGTGTCTATCTCTTGAGTACTATCAAACAGAAGTTCTTCAAGGAAAGTCTTTATACTTCGCAGTCCTCATTGCATGTCGAGAAGCACTCAAACTCACAAGGTATGCACCTTTCAATTTGTGTCGCCTTGCAGTCATGTTACAGTGTTACTGCATGAGAGCTTATGTAACTATGAATGTTAAGCATGCTAAATTCTAATAATGAGTAATCCTGTAGCTATTCAATGAACTTGTAGAGGCCTTTCATTGCTTTTTGTTGGTTTTGAAATCTTTTGTCCCTTGAAAATAACTCATTTTTTTTCAAATTTATTCACATTTATTCAAAGTAGTCAAGGTGTAGCTAGGCCTCCCATGCAATAATCCTTTGTGCCCTAGGCCTCAACTGTCCGCCTGATCATATCTTGGAGGGTTGCTCCAGGGGGCCTTGTCACCCTCGTCACTGCCCCTTGTGAATGATATTTCTGGCTTTTTCAAAAGACCAACTTGTTCAAAAGACTGACTTATTCAATGAAAATAACCTCATTGAATGATATTTCTGGCTTGTTCAAAAGACTGACTTGTTTCTCTATGGTGGTGTTGTTTCAATGTGTTTTTTTTAAACATTTGATGACCTAATTATGGAGTAAGGCGAAGGTTTGGTTAGATATAATTTGGAATGTATAAATTGTTACTGTAATCCTGCTTTTGTTTGGTTGGATAGCCTCTACAAAACTATAGAGGATATGTGTGTGATTAAATAATAAAATGAAAAGGGGGCTATATGTAATTATGCAATGAGTTTCCAGGGGTTATGTGAATATTTTTCCTAGCGGTTCCAACACGTGCAACTGTGTGTGAGAATGAAACTCTGAATGGAGCATGGTGACTACTCAGTGACGACAGTCCTTCTCCACCGCCGTCTTTGACTTGACGTACTCTTCAATCACCGCCCATTTGTGCCCACCAAGCAAAGCAAAAGAATCAGTTGTGGGGATCGTTGATGGCACCACTCTGATCGTGTAACGTCCATTCCTTTGAGCTAAAGAGCCTGACCCAGATTAGGAGGTGAGCACTTCAGTTTTTTCTGCTTTATTTTTGTATTGTGGTTTTGGTGGAAAGAAGTGATTTTGATGTGGTGATGTGTTTCTCTGTGTATATGGTTCATGGGTTTTGTTGGGGTTTTGGTCCTTTTGGATGCTGAAGATTTGGCTTTTGTTAGGAGTGTGGTCACTCTTTCTCATTCAAATGTTTCCGCAGGACCTAAATGATGAAAAAAAGACAGAATTGATGTCTTTGTATGCATAAGTGGTTGGTTATTTTCATGTTTTCTTCTTCAAAGTGCTTTTTGATGACTTTTCATTAAAATTTTGTTAGTAAGTTGCATAATTGATGAAAAGGAGTAATTTTGTTGTGATTTCTCCTACAATGGAACAATTTTCAGGTTGTTTTTCTCTGTGAATTGAGTGGGAACTATTCGTTGTTGCTTTTTGTGTCAAAATTCTGATTCTTGCTTTTATTGTGGTTTGTGGAAGTCCAGAAAAAGGTTGGAAAACTTTGGCTTTTATCATTGAATTGTCAATATGGATTCATGTGTTGGAATTTATTATTTTTCTGAGTTTTTTTTTCCACTTCAAGTCTAGTGAGGAGTAATTCTCATTGTATATGCTATATTTCAACCTTAAATTGGACCTTTTTATTGTTTGTTTTCCAAAGCTCTGGTTGATGAGTTTTATGGGGATTAATGAGAACAACAACAACATAAGGAGTTTCTTGCCGATCTTTTTGCATGTAGGTGACAATTTTTATTTTCTTTTATTTTGTCAAGTATTTATTGGCATGAAAAAGTTTGTAGAAGATTAATCCATTTAAAAAATCTTGAAACTTAATTACCTTGATGTTCTGCTGTCAAATGCCTCAATTTTGATGTGATTTCTACTTGTCATGAAGCTATCTGTTTATCATAAAGATATTCGTTGTCATAGTTCAAATTGAATGTGATTTTTTTTCTTTGGTTTCATTGAAGACCACCAACAGATGGTGCTAGAGTTTTATCTTTTGTCTCTCTTCCCACACCTTTTTTGTTTTTCCTATTATCTTATTTCGCTTCATTTGGTGAGGTTTATATGATCGTCTTCAGTATTGAGCAGTTCAATTTGTATGTTGAACATAAAAAAATTAAAATAAAAATAGTGATATTAATAAATAAAATTTTATTGTTGATGATTACTTCTTTGATTGGTCGTATAGGTTTCCAAGTAGTGGCTTCCTTGGATGAGGCTTTTCCCAAGGCCTCTGGTTCATATCTGATTCTTTCAGTATTGGCATTCATTACAGAAGTTTGATTTGACAAAAGAATGGAGGAAGTTACTAGCTCGTGGGTGAGGAGGACAAATTTCTCACACACTGTCTGTCACCGTCTGGATTCATGTCGGTTGCCACTGACTGCGATCACCATCCAAACTGACCTAGATCGAAAATCTAACCCAAAAAACTTGAGCATAGATTCTTCTATATTGCCCTTGCTACCATCTACCTCTGGTTCCATTACCAACTTTGCAGAGCAGAAGCCTAATAGCTCAAGGTTATATTCTTCAGGATCACTACCAGGTCAATTCTCTTTACAGAATGATGACAATAGCAGGTTGAGGCCAAGTAGACGTAGTTTGGGCTTGTCAGGCTCATCTTTCTATCAGATCGAGATCAGAAATCAAAGCTACAGGACCCCTCTGGGAATGCTCAAGCAGATGTTGATTGTTGTAAATCAAGTCTGTTCAGAAATAAAACTGAATGGTTTTCTAAGCCAAAGCAGAGGTTTTTGTCCCCTTGTCCCACTACTGTCCTGTCTGATACCTTCAAGGAAGCTAGAGCTGATGGAAAGAGATTCTCTACCCCACCCCCTGCCAGGAAAGGTTCGGAGAAGAGTATGTTTGGAAATTTGTTCTCAAGAGAAATGTGTGATCATCAGACATTCAATTCCATGAATCCTGAAACAAGTCCAAGCCAACATTTCTCTTCAATGAAGCTGTCTGATAAGCCAAAGAGTCAGCAAGAGACTTCATGGGAGAGCAATTTTCATCATGGAGGAAGGTTACTTATGAGGAAACCACAAACAAATGGATGGTGGATCTTTCAAAGTTGTACGTCGGGCTGAGATTTGCCTCTGGAGCACATAGTAGGTTATATCATGGGTGTTTACAAGGATCAACCTGTTGCAGTTAAGCTTATAAAGGCAACCTGATGATGACAAAAACGGACTGATGGCTGCTAGACTGGAGAAGCAATTTCATAGGGAAGTCACTCTTCTCTCTCATCTTTATCACCGCAATGTCATAAAGGTATTAAACATACACCCTTGCTAGTTGCCATGCATCATTTTTCTGTATTTTTATTTGACCCCCTTAATTTGGCATTTGAATGGCACAGTTTGCTGTATTATCTTGATGACCAGTGAACATACAATTAATGTTTTCTTAGGGCATGCTGATTTTTCATTTTATTTATAAAGTTGCTTCATAACTAGTTCTATTTTTATTATAATTGTTGTCTTGCCTTGTGCAGTTGGTTGGGACATGTAAAAAACCACCTGTCTTTTGCATTATCACAGAGTATCTCTCTGGAGGCTCCTTGAAAACATTCCTACACAAACTTGAGCATAAATCACTTTGTTTGCCGAAACTGATTGCGATTGCTCTAGATATTGCCCGGGGAATGGAATACATTCACTCTCAAGGTGTTATTCATCGTGACCTGAAACCGGAGAATGTTCTCTTTGATCAAGACTTGTGTGTTAAAATTGCTGATTTTGGAATTGCCTGCGAGGAGGCATATTGTGATAAACTGGCAGAAGACCCTGGTACCTATCGGTGGATGGCACCTGAGATGATTAAACATGAGCCTTATGGGTATAAGGTTGATGTGTACAGCTTTGGACTGGTCCTATGGGAGATGGTGACAGGTACTCTGCCTTACCAAGAAATGATGCCTATCCAAGCAGCTTTTGCTGTGGTTGACAAGGTATGCCATCTGGTTATTGCTCTTCTCTTCTGTTAAATGCCCTGGTTTTCAAGCTTTGAGCAAATTTTATATATGATCATACTCGTATTCTACATTTAACACTTGTCCTTATAATTTAGTGAAATTCAAGGATGCTTAATGCTCCTAGTCATTGTTTCTGGCCAGTCACTGGTACAATTTACTGTTTGAAGTTTTGTAAATAGCTAAATGTCCAAAGGAAGATGTGAACAACATCCTGTGGTTGGCTCGTTTCCATTGAAGTATGGAATGCATTGGCTGTTTGCTTGCTGAAAAGTTGCTCCTAGTTGTGGTTATGATTGTGTAAAAAAGAAATGGTGTATATATCATTGAAGTTTCCTGGTTATGATTGTCTAGAAGACTCATGCGTAATATAAATAGTAGGGGCAATGTATGAACCAACAAAGGTTGCTGATGTGTGTCTAATAATATAAAAACATGAATTTTTCAGAACTTGAGGCCAACTATTCCTTCTCAATGCCCGCAGCCTTCGAGCCTTGATCGAGCAATGTTGGGCATCACATCCAGAGAAGAGGCCTGAGTTCTGGCAGATTGTAAAGGTTTTAGAACAGTTTGAATCCTCTCTTGCTCAAGATGGAACCCTTGACCACTCAGCGAAACTGGCGAATGAAGCACAAGAAAGGGCTACTTCACTGGATCCAAAGGCTGAAACCCTTGCATGCTAATGGTTCAAAACATAGGATGATGCCTAAACTCATGTAACATCCTCCCCACTTCTGAGTTTTTACTTCGTAAATTTTGTTTGGGGTTTAGGATCATAAAAAATCATCAATTTGGCTGTTTGGAGTCACAAAGCTACAAATTTCTATTATGTTCTGGTTCAAGAACTATACTTGGAATTAGCATCGAAAAATTTCTGATAGTTTTTTTCCCCTTTTGTCTAGTAGAAGAAATACTCTCAGGGATGAAATGCCATTGTCAAAGATTTCAAAACTTCGATTCCGAACATCTCAAATTCCTTGAAGTGGGTTTGGGCCGGTTTAGCTGGTGATAGTGAGGTAAAATCATAATCTTAAGTTCTTTATTTTGTTGATTGTAGAGGGTTATTCTTTATTGCTTACTTTTTATTCTTTGACTTGCACATGGGTTGGCTATTACAGTAAGAAATCTATTGTAAAATAAGTCATCTGAGATTCAAGTGAGTCGTGGTGCATGACCAGTGCAATTATGTTTAGTTGGATTCCAAAAACATGCTTAAAAGCAAGAAGAAACATGTCTTTGGAATAGAAAAATGGAGAGAGGCATCTTTTCATTTTATTCATGGACTATCTGTCTTCAGGTCTATATGTTTGATGAGGTTCAAGGTGGTTGGGGATTGGAAGTTTTTTTTTCTTGTGAAGTTGGTTGAGGACTTCGGCGGAAGCATAATACTTAGTTGGAAAAAGATGAGAGCCAGGGTATAGATATAAAGATAAATTTGTTGAAGATGATTTTTGTATGTCTAAAAGTTGGCAGCTGAGTAGATGATTATGACTTCCAAAAACATCACCATTGATGTTATAGACTGACATCTATATCTACTTAGGTTTCTATTTCTAGATTGAATTTCAAGTCTGTTCCTACTATATCCTTGATCAGCATAGCTGTTGATCCCATTGCACTGGAAAATCATAAAAAAAAAAATGCTATTTACATTGGTTCTTTTTGAGGCGCTTTAGATCGAGCGATCTTATTCATGAGTTTCCTCAGTCTCTCCGCCCCAGGCCGGGCTTAAGCAATGAAGGATCCCCAACCTCAGAGCATGGTGGACCTCCAGAGCACCACCCTCCGGGAACAAAGCCCTCATTACTCCATCCTAGTAGCTCAGCGTCAATCCTGTCAAGCAATGCATCCTTATGTTTAAACTTGCGGGCAAATGGTACATTGGCATTGATCATTTCGACCGTCATCAGCAGAAAGGTTGTGAGGGTGCTGCTTGGGGGGAACATCCCATGCAATGTAGTGAAGATCATGGTTCACTATTGTGCTAATAAACTCAGGTGTGTTACATATAACTGTCTGGAAGTAGCCCTCCGGAGAGGAAACAAAGTTGGTGTAGTACATAAGGAGGGTCCTGGGGAGGTTGTCCCAGCCCCATATGCAGAACTCTGTGAATTCTCTTGACAACACCATCCATGCAGAACCTGAACAAACAAAGCACATGCATGATGAATTACTACTGCAAATCAAACCAAGCATGAACATGCTAATGTGTTGTGAGATACCAGTGAAGAGCTTGAATGCTGTTGGGAGTTCTCTCCTTGGATTTACCCAGAAGATGTCTGATTTCTTTGATGAATAAAGCCCAGGATCTATGATTAATGGCTTCCCTCTCTCAGCCCTGATACCATCACCACCGGCAACAAACCACGACATCAATCAGTAGCACAAGGAGGACGTCAGGTAAATGATCAATGAAATCAACATACTCTTTCCATTCAAGATTGCTTGTATGCTCCACAAAGTTCAGATTCCTTGGCAGAGATGAGAAAGTGTACAACATGTCTGCAAACACAGTCTTTATTTATGATCAGCAATGTCGACACAGATGATCAAAACAAGAAGCATATACTTGGAGTCTCACCATCTTGAGTGACAAGAGGGTAGTCAGAAGCACTGAGGTTTATGAACCAGTCCCATTCCTTGCTCTTCTTAAGTAGGATTGCGCATGCATGTAGAGTATTGGCAACCATCGAAGGACCTCGGTATGTAACCATGTTAGCTTTTGATATCACATGGACATTGCCAACCTTAGCAAAGATTGGATCATCCGCTACATTAGAAGCCAACTTTAATCTCTCTTCAGCAGGTGACTCCAAGTCCAAGTGAACAATGTACTGGTTTCGAGGGTGGTACAGAGCACGCAAAGTCCTCCATAGCTGATCTAACTCACCCTTTGATCCAGAGACCAAGTAAGCAAGGCATGGTATGGTGGAGTTGTTGGTTGGTGTAGGAGGTGAAGAGAATACGTGGTTGATGGAGATGGTAATTGTCTGACTTGCAAAGATAGAGGTGATTTTATTGATAGTGTGGATGGAGGAGAAATGGCTCATGTTGAAGGTAGTAACAAGGAGGAAAAGGCACAAAAGGATGCTTGCCATCAAAGGGAACTTCCATTTCTTCTCCATTGGATAACCCAGAAGGGATCCAACTTTCAATATCTCCAGTATTGACTTCATAATACCATAAGGAGATAAGGGAACACATATGTATCTTGTTGCAGTTATACTATGTTCTCCATCGGCATTACAGTACCGAGGACGGCAAAACTAGTCATTAGTGTCTATACTAATCTCTTCTCTGTTTTTGATTGGTAGGATCAAACACTACTTTTTTGTCCTATAACTTGTTGAGCTTTTGAGTTATTAGATGCTTCGGATATAACAAGAGATTTTGTCATTTTTCTGAGTATCAAAGATCATCGCGAGGTATGTATGTCAACCAAAGACTTGGGTATTTGTTTGATCATAAATCCAACTGCCGTCTCCAAGAGTTTGTGTCATGTTTTGTATGTTGTACATAGCAATGCTCAATCTGGAGGACATTTGGGTTGTGATTGTAGATGTGCTCATGAAGTGTATCATAATAAAAAGATTAAGTTAAAGTTACAGGATTGTATCTTTTAGCATTTTTTATGATGAGTCTTTTGTTAATAAATTCAGGGTATTTTTTAACAATTATACCCTTTAAAACTTGGTATTACATATTTGCCCATGTAAAGTTTTCATTTAAATATATGCCCTTGTAAATTTTTGCCTTTTACACATACTATGAATGGCATAAAATTGAGAAAGCCTGGAAAGCTTGGATTATTATTTACCATTTTTTATTTATTTTTTTCCTTAAATACTTCTGAGTTTGTTACACATGGATGTAGTTGAACCAGTAAAACTATCATAAAATATTAATAGAATTATTAATCTCATGCTGACATCTCAACTCACCTCCTTTTTCTTTCCCCTAGTTTGTATTTGGCCTATATATATTGAATAAACCTCAACCCATATAATCCATACACAAAAAAACAGAGGAACAATTGAAAATATTCTTAGACCATTCTTAAAAATGAGAGTGGGAATCTCCTTTGAGAAGTATGCTCATTGAGTCAGTGTTCACAAACTTATTCAAATTGAATGGCTACACAAATGCTCAACAAACAAATTAACTCCACAGAAAGAAATTAAATTAAATTTATACGAATTATTGCATTGATCCTACATGTTTGCATGGGCTCAGTCCTGCACAATCAAAAGTGCATCCTAGCTGGAAAAGTGCACAAGAATAGCACCGAAGGCGAAAGGCTTGGTACTGGTCTGGTTTTGCAGTTTGATGTGTCTGGGCCTTCAATCTGTCAAGAAGAGCCCCATCTGATGACTGAATTGAATCTGGTGGTCATGATCCTGCAGCATCTGATTAACATTACCTGAAGGCCCGAGCAATGGCTCAGAATAGCGAAGTTCATCTCCCTCGACAAAATGAAAAGACAAATCTTAAAGTGAGAAACGAGGTTAAAACAAGTGTAAAAACATTTGTTATGCATCCAACCATAAGTAGACAAAGTGGCACGCCTCGACCGGATTCAGGCGTGCATCGAAAGCGTCTTGGCGAGATCGGCAAATGCGGTGGAGTCGAGCTCTACTCGGACACAAGGCCTAAGTAAGTACAACATATAACATATAATATCATAAAGTCTCAAATGACAACAATCAGAGTCACAACACATAAATTATAGGGGCCCAAAAGCCCTACAATATCAAGGCCCTATAAGGGTCCTACAAAATAAACATCTCTCTCTCAAAAGAAGAATGAGGTTCTCGAACCTCAACAAAGTCAACCCAACCCCTTTCAGCTCCCTAATCTGAGTCACCTACTCCTCGGGACCTGAAAAAGAAAGAAGGGAAGCAAGTGCATGAACTTTAGAAAGGAAAGCTCAGTAAGTACCCCGTAGAGATCTCAATGAAATCCAAACCAGCACAGATGATATTGTTAGGAAAAGAGAATCTCCCAATTGTATTACATTGAACAAGGTTACAAGTATATATAGAGATACATAGGTATACAAAGATGGTAGATGTGCAAGTATGGAAAGTCAGCTGTATACACAGTAGGCCTAACACCCCCCCTCAAACTCACGGGGGATCAGACACCGAGAGTTTGGACAAAAGAAAATCATGTTCGCGTGTATGCGAGGACTTGGTGAACAAATCGACAAAATTTGGTGCTCTGAAGGAACAAAGTGGGGAGTCAAGATGGCTTTGCTATCACGATCCATATGCAAGAAGAAAACATCAACACCGATATGCTTGGAGAGTGAATGCTTGACGGGATTCAAAGTGAAATTTGAATAAGCACCGATGTTGTCACAATGAAGGGAGTGGGAGGCGGGAGAGTCAACACCAAGTTCGTGCAAGAGCCAAGCGCATCCAAACAATCTCCTCGGCGGTAGTAGCCATGGCGCGTGAAGCTTCACCTCGATCTTGGACGAGAAACACACGATTGCTTCTTGGACTTCCGGGCAAGAAGAGAAGAGCCCAAGAACAAGCGTAAACCCGATGCTGAGCGGCGATCGACGGATCACTAGCCCAAGTAGCATCGAGTATGCGCGAAGGCTGCAGAAGCTGTGGATGGGAATAAAAGAGACCACTAGGCGAATTGGCGGAGATAAGCGTAAAAGCCGCAACAAATGAGCATAATGAGCGAAGTAGGAGCACTAACAAAGCTGACTCAAAACATGCACGGCATAAGCAATATGCAGGCGGGTGATGGTAAGATAGACTAAACTCCCAACTAAGTGGCGGTAAGCGGGTGGATCGGACAAGGGAGACCCTCATCGACCTTGGCCCGAAGGTGAAGCTCCATAGGAATTGCTTACGTCACGAGAGTCGAAAAGAAGCGGCCCGAGCGAGAATATCGAAGCGTAGCTGCTGGCGGGGCAATTTGAAAACCATCAGAAGTAGAGGTGACCTCAATGCCCAAAAAATAACTCAACTGACCAAGATCAGTCATCTGAAAGTGCTGCTGAAGATGATGCTTGACAAACTCCACATGAGCAGGGTCATCACCAGTGATGATCATATCATCCACATAAAGTAACAAAAGAGTCCGACCAAGAGAGGAGGAGTACACAAATAATGCAGGATCATGCGGACTAGGCTGAAAACCGCTGACGCCACAGCTGAATCGGCGCCAAACCAGCCCGAGGAGCACATTTGAGACCATATAGAGCACGGAGGAGACAAGACCAGAAGGAGATGAGAGGCCAGGCGGAGGAAGCATGTACACTTCCTGTTGAAGGTCCCCATGAAGAAAAGCATTCTTCACGTCCAGCTGAAAAAGATACCAGCGACGAACAATAGCGACAGCAATAAGGGCTCGAATGGTAGTCATATGGGTCACAGGAGCAAAAGTCTCATCATAGTCACGGCCCTGCTCCTGCTGAAAACCACGGGCCACAAGGACAGGCCTTGTACTGTTCCCACGGAGAACCATCAGAGCGAGTCTTGACCTTATAGACCCACTTGCAGGTAATGGGAACAGCACCAGGAGGAAGAGGAACCAAATCCCATGTAGAAGTGTGCTCGAGAGCCTCCAACTCAGTGGACATGGCAGCCTGCCACTCAGGTATCTGGACAGCCTCACGGTAAGAAGCCGGCTCTGGAGGACCACTGGAGGGAGGGATGGGTAAATCAAGCTGCTGAGAAACAAGGTTGAGGCGGTCAGGGGGATGGCGATCTCGAAGAGGATAGCGACGTGCAGAAGGATCATCAACAGGACACTCACTGGAGGAGGCGGGCCGGGGGTGAGTGCTTTCGATCAAGGGGTGCTTTCGGGAGGAGGCGGGAAACGGCGAACATAGTGATAGGAAGAATTTTGGGATAGGAACACGGCGGGAAGATCAGCAGATAACGGAGGTGCAGGTGAAGGAGAGAGGATGGTCGAGACACAGACGAAGGTGGGGAAGAAAAGGATGGAGGAGGTAACACAGGAGGGGATAAAGTAGGTGGTGGGGACACGGTAAGAAACTGGACATCAGCCGAGGTAGTGGAGGAGTGAGAAGATGAGGAAGGATAAGGGACAAAGAAAGGACGATCCGCGACAAAGGTAACATCAGTGAGATACGAATCTGAAGCCTTGGCCGAGGATAGTAATGACCGAGTAGCCCTTGTGCTTAGGGACTATAACCAAGGAAGACACAAGGAGCAGTGAAGCGAGAGAGTTTAGTCCGCTCACGAGGCAAAAGAAGGACATAAATACGCATAAACCAAAACACGTAGGTGAGCATAACGAGGAGGACTAGAGAAAAGATACTCCCCAGGACTGCGACCCTGAAGAAAAGAGGAGGGTTGAAGGTTGATTAGATAAGCAATGATGAAAGTACCTCGGCCAGAAATGAGGGGGAACATGGGAGGCAATAAGGAGGGTAAGAGCAGTCTCAATGACATGACGATGTTTCCTTTCCGCAGTGCCATTCTGAGCATGAGCACCAGGACAGGAAAGCTGAGGAAGAGTGCCATGGGAGGCAAGGAGATCCACGAAACTTCGTGAGAAAGATACTCCCCACAATCGGAGCGGAAAGTGCGAATAGAAGCGAGAAGGCGGAGTGCGCACCATAGTAGAGAAGGTAACATAAATCTGAAAGAACTTCGAGAGCGAGAACGCATAAAATAGACCCAAGTGTAGCGAGAGAAATCATCAATAAAGATAACATAATAACTTGATGTCCACCCTTGGAAACAAAAGGCGGGACCCCAAACATCGAATGAACTAACTCAAAAGGAGAGACGGAATGAGACTCACTTTCGAACAATACGGGAGTTGTAGGCATTTGCCAAGCTTACAACAGAACAAGAATGAGAACGATCAAGCGAAACACGACCTAATACACCACGGTGGATGAGAGAAGGCAGACGAGAGCCACTAGGATGTCCAAGGCGATGATGCCATTTGGTGGAAGCTATGAGAGGAAAGACTATAGATAGAAGCAGGGGAAACGAGGAGGACGGCCGGAAAGACGAAAGGTGATCGAGCACGTACACCCCACTATGGCGATGGCGGCTACCCAATGAGGGTCCACAGCAAAGGCGATCCTCGCACACGACACCCAAACTCATCAAAAATAACAAGATAACCAAGAGAGGAAAAGTCGACCGGGTGAGATGAGATTCATAGAAAGTTGGGGTACATAGGCAACATTGGGAAGGTGGAAGTGAGGAGTATGTAAGAGGCCACGACGGGTGACAGGGAGGGTGGTGCCATTAGCAATAATGACACGAAGATCAGAAGAAATAGGCTGAGAAGAGTGAAGATGGGTAGGATCATAGGTCATATGAAAAGAGGCTCCAGAGTCCAGTAACCAAGAGGCCGGAGAGATACCTGTAGGGGCGGAGGCGACCGAGGGATGAGAAGAAGTGTCCGAGGCGGCTGAGTGAGCGAGGGGCGAGGATGGAGAAATCGACTCGGGAAAAGGCTGCTTGGACAAGTGCTGAAAGCCCTTTCGGTAGAGCAGAGGGCCAACCGGGAGGGGAGAATTTGGTCCAACCAACACGCTGCTGCGCTGTCTGCTGAGCCCGCTGGAGCTTGCGACACTCAGCACGAACATGACCAGGAGCATGGCGGTGAGTGACACTGAATAGGTATTTGGGCGCACTAGAACCGGGTCCCGGAGTCTGTGAAAGAGGACGAGCGGGAGCACCAAGACCCGGTGACGAAAGCAACGGAGGTGATGGAGAGATCAACTGAGGAGGGGCAGGCAGTGGGGGCTGCTGAGGAGCAGCAAGAGCAGAGTGGGGAGCAGCAGGTGGAGGAACCGCATCCAAAGACCGAAGGCGAGTCTCCTCAGCAAGCACGTAAGCCAAAGTATCACTAGCAGAAGGAGGAGTAACTCGGTGAAGAAGCTGAGCTCGAACAGCCTCGAACTCAGGCCGAAGGCGCATAAGAAACTCATAGATGCGGAGATGGTCGCGGTCCTGAGCAATAGCAAGGCACTGGGCACATGTCGGAGAAGGAGATGGGGCCATCTCATCACACTGACGCCATAAATCACTGAGTCTTTGCAAAAAGTCACAGGGCGAGCTCTCCGGCGATAGGTGGCGGTGAGAGTCTGTAGCAAGGAGTAGCGCAATGCCTGACTGGAGGGAAGATAAAGTGTGCGCAAGTGATCCCAAATCGCCTTGGCCGTAGGAAAATCACAAACTGCCAAACGAATAGGAAGCTCGCGACGGTGCGGATGATACTTGATAGTGCGAGAATCATCCTCGATCCCACCTGGCCAAGTCCGGGATGTGGAGGAAGATGCTGGTAACTTGATGAGCGAAGAAGAGCGGTGGAAGCGGAAGGAGAAGAAATCGGGGTAGAGTACCATCAACATGACCCCAAAGGTTGAGGCCTCGAGGAGAAGCACACGGAAGGGTGGAGGACCACGCCTTATAGTTCTTGCCATTGAGCATCACATCGGACTTACGGAGGTAAGAAACATTAGAAGAAGCCATGGAAGAAAGAAGCAGCAGCGAGAGGGAGGCGGATGGCGGAGGCAAACGGCAGAGACCTTGAGAGCAGTCTGTGGCAGAGCGGGAGGAAGAGACACGCGAGAGCTGCCTTGAAGGAGCCTTGAGCAAGCGTCCACGAAGGCGAAACAGCGCCACGAGGAAGCCTTGGGCAGAGGCTTGTATGAAGCGGCCTTGGCGAAGCCGGCGTCTTGAAGCGTGGATCCCACGCGCTTGGAGGCGCTGAGGCGACGCCGGCCAGTGGGAGGGTGAGACGGCCGGATCGGGGCAAGCCTTGAACTGGCCCGGCAGCGGAAGTAGATCACAGGCAGCGTCACGGGCAGCTGGCGGCGGCGGTGGGAGATGGAAAATTAGGGTTAGGGTTGAGAAAACCGCTCTGATACCATGTTAGGAAAAGAGAATCTCCCAATTGTATTACATTGAACAAGGTTACAAGTATATATAGAGATACATAGGTATACAAAGATGGTAGATGTGCAAGTATGGAAAGTCAGCTGTATACACAGTAGGCCTAACAGATATAAGAAAAGCCAAAAAATGAACAAATCAAAGATCATCAATCCACACAAACAGGGCCACGCCCCGCACTAACCAAACCCTAGGAGTCTACCGCAACAACGGTAGGGCTCCTGACCACAAGATCTCAACAAAGAACTTCTCAGAGCTCACAAATCATCTCCCTAGTCGGTCATCAGCCTAAGCCGATAACGACCCTCAGTCCAAGGTCTAGTAGTGCTACCACCAAAACATAGACGTACATTGTCAGCGTATCATCCCACTGACGGGAAAACAAAGAATACCAACGTTTTACCCCACTGGCGGGAAACAAAGATGACCAGTATTACCCCCACTGGCGGGAAACAAAGATTACAAGTATTACCCCCACTGGTGGGAAACAAAGAATACAAGGACGGGAGAATCCTTAGATCAACATAATTGACGTATACCTACCAGGCCAGCGCACAAGCTCACGTGGTTTAACGTTCACGTACCGATCAACAGGTAGGCACATTCAACACTCACAAGCATACCCCACAGGATGCTAACCCCTCAACATGCATACACAAATATCGAAGTAGAAATCCAGAAGAACAAAGTACGCATGTATGCAATCAAAGCAATATCATATCAAGTCATGATATCAAAGAAGTAATACCCCCAAAGGGTCGTACAAGCATGCACGAGCATGGAATCAAACATCCAAGGCATGAAAGTAACGTGCACAAGCACGAAATCAAGAAAGCAATAACAAATAAGGCAACATCAAAGCCAATAAAACACTCCGTAGAGTGGGAACTAGGCAAAGTAACTTACTCAAGTATCAAAGATCAAACAATGATAACTGTACTAGGCAGAAGCACTTACCTTAACAAGAGCTGGAAACTTCCCTAGTTTCCTCCTGACGTGTCTCTAAGCCTCCACGTCGATATCTGATAGTAAAGTTTCTATCAGTGTCAAAAACAGTAACAAACCCTAATATTTCTAGATGCATATGTATGACTCTCTCGCTTGATGAACTTCACCACAACTATCGAGTCCTGAGGTATCCTATTCGGTTACCGACCCATTTCCCTTGGTATTCTTTCCTTTGTTCGTCCCTTATCCTCTACTTGGTTAACTAGTCCATCGTCCAACTTGACGACCTATTATTCGTGACCTTATATATAGCTTTGACCACTTGTTAAGCCAACCAAGCTATTGGGTCCTTTTCTAGTTTAGCTCTTTTTATTATAAAAGAACTAAACTCTATCATGTGGCTAGCCATGTCTAAGTGGTTAAGGCCCACTAAAAGGGTTTGGGTGGTCTTGGGTTTGATTCCCACTACCTACAACTTTTTTTTTCTTCTTATTTTATTTTATTTTTCCTAATAACCTGGTTAAACCCAATTTGGTCCCTTTTAAACCACTTACTTGAGCCCAACCCAATTGAACCCAATCTAACTTAGCCACATCTTGATTAATCATCCCAATTAATCAAGCCCAACTAAGACCCAATTATCTTAGTCACATGTTTGATTAATTAATCAAACCCAACCAATTATTAGAACCAGATCAACTTAACCCAATTTATTTGACTAACTATCCGATTAATCCAACTCATGGGTTAAACCCAACCCGATTTAACTCGTTAACCCATTTAAATCAAACTATCATACCTAAGTTAACTTAGCCAAATTTTATTTGATTAATCAACCAATTAATTTAATTAATGGGTTAACCTAGTCCATTTATAGTACTTGACCCAGACCCAAATTCATTAGTCTAACTAATCAATTGAATCTTATTGACTAAACCAGGTTTGGGTCTAATCAACTCTTTAATGGACTAACCCATTTACTTGATCAATTAACTTGATTAACCATTTAATCTTAACCAATGTGTTTAATTAAATAAACAAATGAATTAATTATTTAATTAATTCATTAATTTCTTTTCTCTCTCTCTTTCTCTCGTCTTCTTCCTCAGCTGTACCCCGGCGAAACTCATGGAGTTCACCGGCGAACCTGCAGGCGACAGAGACTTCACCGGCGTCAAGCTCCTCTCGGTCGGGAGCATTCTCGGCGCGCCGCCTTCACCCACGGAAGGCTGTAGGCTCCGCTTCTCTCCATCGATCTCATGTCCTCCACCGGCCTCCTTCTTCATCTCCGACGAGCTCGATCTGACGTCCACGTGCATACACTACCGTGCTAAAGACTATAGGAGAGAGAGAGAGAGAAGCTTACCTACGGTTGTGAGCTCGGGGTGGCGCTTCAGACGTCAGACGCGCGCCGTGATCATTCGTCGGCTCCCGTCACCGGCTAAACTTCGTCGGTTGCTAGTAATGAGCGTCGTGGTCGTACTGTGCTCCAAGGAGAAGATTTCTTGACTTCCAAGCGATGAAGAACCGCACCCGAGCGTCACCAGCTTCCTTCCTCCGTTCCAAGCTCTGCCGGAGTCCGACCGTGATGCAACGGCAGCCAAGGATCTTGTTCTCCTCCGTGTTGGTGGCAGCTGCAAGGCTGGATGGTGCTTTTATAGAGTTTGAGGTGGGGAAGCTCACTGGGCTCTACCACATTGATGAAAGCTTGCAACGTTGCGTCTCCCCTGCTGCCGTTTCGTAACGCCGGCGACGATCACGCGGTGGCGAGTTGGGAGAGAAGCAGGCATTTCTCGGCTTGCCACGGGATTGTTTGTAGATTAGATAGACGACCACGATCAATAGAGGGTAACGGCTGGGATTGGATCCCATGCTCCGAACTCGAGCGAAGAATCAGGATGAACGATGAGATCATCTTTCAGAACGAGCGGCCTGGATTAGTTCTTCCTGCCTCTAACTTAATCTAATCGAGATGTTCGGTCCAGATATCAGCCAGATCAACGTTTAGATCTTCACTCATTGCCTCGAACTTGAGACAAATCAAGCGATGGGCGGTTCTCATCAACCCGCACCGTGTGGTTGTCTTCACATAATAATTTCCCTTTGCCTCGTATCCAACACTTGATTAGATGAATTCGTTTTCAGTCTGACACGTGGCCTCACCGAGGCCGTTATAATGCTCCGCGATCAGCACTAATCCAACATCTTTTAATCACAGCCGTTCGTTCCTTTGTATAGAGTTTTCATTCAAAAAAAATTAACCAGAAGTCCCCAAATGTTTCTAGGTCACATCCAGGTCCCTCTCCTGTGAGAGAGGACAATTTCCTTTAAGTCCTCAATAATTTTCAAAATTACCAAAAGTCCTCACAACTCCAATTAGCCCTAATTGGAATCATGCTTAATTTAATTCCTTTTTTAAGCTTTTTAATCTTCCACCCTTAAAGCTTAAGGAACTAAATAATTTAAGAACTTATTTAATAAAATATAAGAAAAATTTTATTCCCAAAATTCGTGGATTTTACAAGGCAACAAGCAAGAACTAGTCAGTCAAGAAGTTAGCAAAAATACCCATTTAATTTGTTGACAAAGCAAAAAAAAAAAAATTTGGTTCCTCAAGTAGTAACTGATCCTTCGCAGATGGGGCACACTAGCAAAATGTCTTGATATAAAGGAAATCCAATATAATTCCGAAAAGAAATTAAAAACACGGAACTCATGAAATTAACTTTTCAGTTTGGCAATTCTTGGATATTTGACTTAGTTATTAAGCTCAAAGATGTTGAAACTTCAATGCATCTACTGCATTGTGGTTTCATCTACTTACCATAGTTTGAGGTGCATTCTTTGCAATTCTCATCCTCTTTTCTCCTGCAGCCTTGAGGTTCTAGACACACGATGCTTAAATTTCTAGTAGGCTTACGGCTCATAACGGATTCGGATGATCTTCTAGATGGAATGATAGCTTCTAAACTATCACCATTCCCCGTGGTGATGGATTAGAGGACTTGAATCGGATAATTTATGACTAGAAAGATCTTTGATAGTCTTGATTGGATTTATGATGGAAATTTGGGCTAGGTGGCTCAGTTAGAAAAGCGTAACCAACTTCCTCACATTTGTGAATTGAACTTCTTGTTCATGCTCTAGGAATTAGAGATTGTATCCGGCCTTTCCCCGAAAGCAGACGTTTAAATAAAGTAAAATTTAAATCAAGGAAAAATGAGGAATAATTTATGCAGAGAGAGTGACTACCTCGGGAAGAGACTGAAATCAAATATACTTCAAAATATCAAGCATTTCGAGCGAGAGTCATTACAAGACAAAGTTCTAGTGATGCGAGAATGTACCCGACACAATTATTTGATATGATTTAGGTTTTAAAAGACAGAATTTAGAATTTGTGTTTTTGTGGAGTTGGGGGTTGTTTGTAAATTTCATATTTTGGACAGCAAAAAGGCTAGGATTCAATTCCCCAAATAGCTTCCAAGAGTAAATGTACAGGGGATGAGTATTTTCTACTTAGTAGGTGGAAAGATAAAAACATTGAGGTATGATTACAAATAACAAAATGCAGTACCAAATTCTCAAAGTAGTATGTGTAATCACAAAACAACAGCAGATGATGTCAAAAGTATAATGGACAAGCTGCAAATTTTGCAAAACAGATAAGCAATCAACAAAACACTAGAGACATACAAGTGAAGAAAAATATCTTCGAATAGCTATCATTTTGCTCAACTTTCTTGCTAAGGGGGTAAAATTATATAAATTGGGTGCAGTGAATGGATGCACGCATTCACAAATTAAATGTCGGAGATTGTTCGTATCTAATTTGTGAATAAGTCAGGGCCAATTAATTACAGCGATATCTACGAGATTACCGTCGTTGGAAGTAATTCACTTGATTAAGCATACTTCTAAGTTTGAGGGGTCAAAAGTACTCGTTAACTAACTCTTATCACCTATATAAAGAAGAAGAAAAAAATGTGAATGAGGGTGCACACGTAAATCATACCCCACGGTATGGTGCCGTCATAGCACCGTAGACAGCCTCTCATTATGGTAAAATGTGGGATGGTTTTATACCTACATTTTGGGGAATGATCAGGCATCAGGGGAAGCGGGAAGGTTAGCATAAAATCGATGCATCATGCTGCAGCTGACGTTCAGGTTATCCTCCCCTCCCTCTATATAATAAATCCATGCATACAAATCCCTTTCTATCACTTCCCTGCTTGTCTCAAGACCACCATATTAGAAAACATCATGAAAACAGAAGCAGTGGTTCTTGCATCATCATACAATGCCCAGATACGCCCTCTACTTGACGCCGTGGACATGCTCCGCAACCTCAAAGTCATGCAGGAAGGTATCGAGCTGACGACCATCGTCGTTGTCGGCGACCAATCAAGCGGCAAATCAAGCGTTCTTGAGTCTTTGGCTGGAATCAGTCTCCCACGAGGCCAAGGGATATGCACTCGTGTTCCTCTCATCATGCGCTTGCAGGCTGACAAATCGATAACCAAACCTTCCATGCATCTCGAGTACAGAGACAAGACCGTTCCAACATCCGAGTCTGGCATCACTGCCGACATCAACAGGGCCACTGAGGAGATTGCCGGCAGTGGTAATGGTATCTCTAACACGCCGCTCACTTTGGTGGTGAAGAAGAGAGATGTGCCGGATCTCACCATGGTGGACTTGCCCGGCATCACTCGTGTCCCAGTACAAGGCCAGCCGGAGAACATATATGAGCAGATCTCTAGCATCATAAAGGAGTATATTTCACCCAAAGAGAGCATCATACTGAACGTTCTCTCCGCTGCTGCTGATTTTTCTATTTGCGAATCCATTCAATTGTCACGCCAAGTCGATAGCAGTGGTGAGAGAACACTGGCGGTCGTAACCAATTAAAGCTGATATGGCGCCGGTGGGAGTGCACGAGAAGGTTATGGCTGATGATGTGAAGATTGGACTTGGATATGTTTGTGTGCGAAACCGAGTCGGTGATGAGTCTTATGATGAAGCTCGAGCCGAAGAAACAAAGCTGTTTGAAACTCATCCCTTGCTGTCGAAGATCGACAAGTCTATTGTTGGGGTTCCTGTGCTCGCTCGGAAGCTGATGCAGATTCAGGCTGCCAGCATTGCCAAATGCCTTCCCGACATTGTAAAGAAAATCAACGTCAAGCTCAGCTTCAATGTCGCGGAGCTTGATAACATGCCGCGAAGATTGTCTACTGTGGCTGACGCCATGAGGGCTTTCATGAATGTTTTGAGCTCGATGAAAGAGACACTGAAGAAGATACTTGTACGCAGGGAGTATGATGAGTATCCTGATGATTTTGAGATGCATGGTGTGGCTCGCATTGGTGATATGCTCAATCAGTACTCCAAAGAGCTTCCAAAGAATCTTCTCGTGATCAGAACTGATGGTAAGTTCATGATGGAAGAAATTCAAGTTCTTGAAGAAGCAAAAACGGTGGTTGGGCTACCAGATTTCTTGCCCGAGTCTGCCTTCAAGACACTTATCAAGAGAAAAATTGATGGGATTTTCCATCTCAGTCTAGAATTTGTAAACAGAGTATGGAATTACATTGAAGAGGTGGTGATCAAGGTGATGGTCAGGCACTCTGATAACTACCCCCAGCTGCAGGCTGGCATGACAAGAGTTGCTCGAAACCTGATTGAGAAGATGAAGAAGCAGTCCTTGCTTAGTGTGAAAGTGATGCTAGAAATGGAAATGTTGTGTGCCTATACGTCAAATCCTGACTACATGAAGACCTGGAGCTCACTGATGCAAAAGAATGACTTTTTCATGAACTGGCTCAGGGAGGTCAATTTTAGCCATCTCCCGCAGCAGAAGAAAGAGATGGTTGATATGGTTGAGATGGCATTCGATCTGAGAATGAGAATCATCGCGTATTGGAGGACTGTGATAGTTCGACTGGTGGATGGACCTGCATTGCATATTCTCTTCTATGTTCAGAAATTGGTGGAGGAGGAGATGGATAATGAGATGGTTAATGAGATTGTTGGGCATGGTGGGAGTGGTCTGGAGAAGATGCTTGAGGAATCACCTTCAGTTGCAGGCAAGCGTGTGAGGCTGCAGAAGAGCATTGAATTACTGAAGGAATCAAAGCAGGTTGTGGCCAGGTTAATGGATCGCATTCAATCAACTTCTTGAAGATTAATTAGGCTTCTGTTCATGTTTCTTATTGGAAAATATGGTTGTTTAATTACTTGTTAAAATCTATCTTTTTGACTTCTATATATTATGTGTTGCTTAATTACCTTAAGAGTATATGCAGTTGTGTTTGTCAGTGTTTGCGCACCAAATTTCTTTCATTATATATATTTTTTTATGCTTTGATCTTATGGTAAGCATTTAGGGATGCATACTTTACTACTTTTTATAATGTTCAGTGCCTCAAGAAATAACTGTCATTTTTTGATATGTTGCTAGTAGCTCTTCATCAAATACACTATCAACATAACCAACCAATAAACAATCATCTATATTGTTGACAACATAGACTTTGTATATATCATGGACATGGATGAATCCTTTTGACACCTTGAGCAGATGGTTTAATACCTTCTTCTTAAAGCAGTTGAAGAATTAATGCTGCATCCAATTATCAATGAATTTCCTTTTGATCGGAATTAAGAAAATATAGAAACAATCAGAAGTTTTTTATTTGAAAAAATAAGTTATAATTAGCCAAGCTTCAGAGATATTAGTACATAGCCACATTTTTTTGGTCTTGAAGATGGACCGGTATATTTTCCAAATCCAAGTGGTTTTGTTTTTGGATCACCCATTTAGGTCTCATTACTAATGAAGATGTGTCCCTCATATTTAATCCCCTCAATTTCTCCTCCATAATGTTTGCGCACTGAACATAGATAACTTGTCACACAAGAATCTATTATTAGCTAATTTTGTTCAATTTGCTTAATGAGTTGCTGCCTTGGTTTTTCATATACCTTGTTATATAGTTCCATGTTTTCTTGGTGATCAGGTTAACCTTCTTGTGAAGTTACATGTTTTCTTTTTGAAGCAGTTTCCCCTGAAAAGGGCTAGTCCATGTCAGTATCCTCAAGTGTGGATCACTTAAAACATTTGTACATATAGAAATGGGAGAGTATTTATACTATAGTAGATATCATTCATGTTTAATTCTATTTGATTTGTTTCAATTTATAAATTCAAACTTATATTAATCTAAATATATATATGATCTATTCATGAAACCAAAAAATTAATATATATAATATTTCTTAACAACCCTTCTCAATCATGCAGTTCTTGGATTTGAGATGCCAAAGCTTTGATCCTGCAAATGGTAAAGATGAAACCATGAACTGATCATTGTGCAAATAGAGAATTATTAAACGGTTTTATCACCATTTTATGGATATGGAACTTCTCATTGCCTTCATTTTCTGGACACTATCACTACAAAAAATGTTACATTTACTCACAGCAGAATAAGCGTGAGTAAAAGTGTTAATAAGCGTGAGTATAGATCAAAATATTTATACTCACGGAAAAAAAACCTTATACCGGCACTAAAAATGCCATGACTAAAGGGGGGCGACGGTATAGCCATATTGTGACGAAAAAAATCCGTGAGAATAGATTTTTAGGTTTTACTCACGCTTGTATATGCGTGAGTAAAAGTAGTGATTATTACTTTTCTTTTACTTCTACTCACAGATATTATCCGTGAGTAAAAGTAGTAATTATTATTCTTTTACTTTTTACTCATAGATATTATGTGAGAGTAAAAATACGAATTATTATTTTCTCTTTATTTTTACTCAGATATTATGCGTGAGCAAAAAACAAATATTATATATTTTATTCAATTTACTGACACACATTATTTGATCCTGAAAGATACATATATAAAAACTGAACTTTATATATGAAGTATCATATCCAATAGTTGCTCAACAATGCAACACCAAAGAGCAAAACAACTTCAATAGAAAAAACACCTCCAAAATAACAAAAATATTTTAACGTACTTAAGAAAATCTCGAGCTAAAGCATAGTTATTCATCTAAAAAAAACTTAAGAAGTTTGCAAAAAAGAATTTGAATGTTGGAGAGACTGGAGAAGGATGAACAAAATCCTCAAAATAGTGGACTCCTAATGCAGCAAATCAGAAGCCTTGCACGGAAGGAATGCAACCAATAAGCTAATGAACAGAGTCATCATACTGTGATCTCCACTTCTCAAAGCGTGAGAAGAAATTTGAATACAATGTGAGAAAAAAATTATAAGAAGCTAAATTACCAATATGATACACTAAGAAAACTCTTGTTATTCAAAACCAACAAAGGAATTAAGCCTTTGTTGTAGGTCCAATGGTCAATCCAAAGTTAAATAGGAACAATGGATCATAGTGAGGATCACCAACATTACTCTGAGACACACAAGAAATGAGCATGTCACTATGTATAGCCAAAGAAAAAACATACAATGAATACTAAATATGTAAATCTATAATTTTTCTAATGGGATGCTTGTTTTACATTTGCATAGGTATTCCTTGGGTATCCATGCTCTCAAGTTCTAATTCTTTCTAATTCTACACAACTTACTTAGAATTTTGAATATCAAATTGACTTTGTCAATTGAAACTAGATGTTTGATAAATATAAGAAAACCAAAACCAAGAAGCTGCTGGCTTTACTACATGTACAATAACTAGTTTCTATCCTGATTTTCCAAAGTACATAAGAGAATAGCTCACATTTGTATCACTTCTCCATCCTCTTTTTATTGGCACAATCCAACACCATCAACTATGCTAATGTCATGTTATAAGACATGCATATTGGTTCACATTAAACATGATTAATATTGGCAATAAAATGGAAAATGAAAAGAAGTGACTAGGTATTGAGAATTTAAGATAAATACTACAATATGACAAATCAATAACTGCATAATAGTTGGAGCATTCAAAAATAGAATGGTTAATGTCATTAGAATTCTCAATATAAACAATCAGAATACAGATAACTTGGGCTTAGAGCAGCAAGAACCTTACATCTCCATTGGTGAAGAAAGCTCATCCATGGCCCATTTCCTGCTCTTAAAGTCCTTTCCTCTTGATCGTGAGACAGAATCAGGGAGCTTGGGTAATTGATACAGCATCTTTGGGGAATTGAATTGGACTTCTGAGGAGGATTTCAAACAGTGGGATGGCATTTGATGGATCCTGTAAAAATGTAAAAGAGTCCCATGAACAAGTTAACTCTATACATTGGCATAATAGTTCATAGATATTTGAAGTTCTATAGAAACTCACAGGTGTGAAGTTTGAAACCAAGCATCATCACTACAATGGCATAGAATCAATTAGAACCTTTAAAAGATGAGACCAAAAAAATCCCAAGAAAACATGAATGGTTTTTCTCTACACTCACATATCCTGCTTCATGAGCTGAGCTTCTAGGGTTAGGTCTACCCACATTGGAGCTTCAATTTCCTCCTGAAAACAAAATGGGAAAATCATATATAAAGAAATCCGTTTTTTCATAATATCAAATCAAAGAAAAGATTCCCAGCTGAAAAAATTCAATGAAAGGGATCACTAAAAATCATGAAATCTAGGCCATTCAAACTTAACAGAGAACAACTATGTATAAAATCAAACGGCATAAATCACGGTCCCAGTTTTCGAAATCAAATTGTTGGATCCCAAGAATTCTTGGTCATCAAATTAGTGATCAAACAACACTAAATCACACATTTAATCAGAGGAAACAATGCAACAACCGACTAAAGACATCAAATCAAGTGAAGAGAACTGAGATTTTACTAGAAATGCCCAGTGATTCGAGCTCTGGATGTTCCTTCTCTCCTTTCCTTCATTGACCTTAGGGGTAATCCCCATCCCCATCCCTTCTTCAAACCCATCTCTCTCTCTCTGAAGCTGAACCGTTGGAAAAACTTCAAAAAAGGATTTGGAGGGAACCATCACACTCCGAGTTCAAGCCCATGGGCGAAGGAGGGGCTCGGCCGTCGGAATCTCCTTGTCATCTCGCTGAGAAGAGGAAGAAGGAGGCGAGTCGAGTTCTGGCTGGGCTGTCACGGCGTCACGGTGGTACTCGGATACTCCACTGAAGACGGGAGAGAGATGGGGATTCAACTTGCCTGGTTCGGGAACCAGGCAAGTCCCTGGTTCCCGAACACTTCGGCCGCACATCTGCCTCGGGATGTGGCGGAAAGCATCCCGGCATTGCCTCCGGGATGCGCTTGGCCGCATCCCGAAAGGCATATCTTGCCACGCGTCAATCCCGAACGGGTCTTGCACAGTTCCCAAAACCGTGCAAAGGCGAGTCCGAGAGATGGGGCTCGCGATTGGGGAAGTAGGAGGCGCGGTTTGGGCTTCAGTGAATTTTGGTTTTTATGATAATTTTCAATTTAGTCCCCATGTTTTAGAATAATCACATTATATTCTTTATTAATTCATATTTTAACATATAAGTCCAAAAACCTTTCACTATTTTACTTCTTTTAAATCTTCTTAATCTTTATAATTAATTTATTCACCTCATTGTCATCTAATTAACTATTTTAACCCCCATCATGACTTAATTACCCATTTTGCCTTCATTAAATAATAATTAAATTTTTCTCTTAAAAAAAAATGGGGTGTTACAAAATAACATATAGTCATGGTTAAAAAAAATGTGACTAAAAAAGCCTATATAGTCACATATAAAATAATCATGACTATAGATTACTTTAATACTCACGCATAAACCTAAGCGTGACTACAATATATAACCTATAGTCACGGTTAAAACAAAATCCATGACTAAAAAAATCTCTATAGTCACATATAAAATAACCGTGCCTATATATTACTTTAATACTCACGCATGAATCTAAGTTTGACTATATATGAAGTTTTAGTCACGCTTAAATTTCTGTGAGTAAAATTTCCGTGAGTAAATGTAACATTTCTTGTAGTGTATATATGCAGGTTCATTTCTAGTTTTATAACTGATTGAATGAACAAAAAAAAATTATGTCAAAGAATGATCATGTGGTTTAAGGATATTGTAATCTATTCATTCCTATGTTTGAAGTAATATGATAGAAAAATTAATATATTAAAATGATTTTTATAATAATTAAGTTGGAATGCCTCAAACATTCTAAGACTTTATAACTAATATAAATCTAAAAGTTCTCAAATAAAATAATGGATATTGTTGATGTTGAGATGTGCTTTTTCCTTGAGATAAAAACAATGACCTTTACTAAAGGACCATTGGTCTTGCGGTTAGGGCTAGCTAACAATCAAACTGTTCGTGAACAACTCGTGTTCGGTTCGATATTGGCTCGAGTTTGGTTCGATCATTTTAATAACAAACTGAACTTGAGCTCAAATTTGAGCTCGAATAATAAATGAGTCAAACTGAAGCCAGAGTCAGCTCGTTCGAGTTCATCTCGAAGTTCGAATATATATATATATATATATATATATATATATAACTTAATTATTTATCAGTTTTGTGCATAGACCCTTTATAATTAATTTTTTTGACCCATTAATAATTATTTGTTATTAAGATATATATATATATATATATATATATATATATATATATATATATATATATATATATATATATATATATATATATATTGTTATGAAATATTTATTGGAGTGAATGTACATTACGTTACCCTTACCCCTTTATTTCTTAACTCCCCTTTCTTATCGTTTCATTTGCCCAGAAGGTTGTTTTTCATTCTCTCTTGTAACTATATATATGTGGTTATATCTAATGAAAAAAATAACAATAAGAACAACAAGAAGAAGAAGATCTTTCTCCATTTTTCTCTTGTCTTGCTATTCTTAATTTTGTCTTCATCTTTCTCTACTATTTTCTATAGTTTTTTTTTTATAAAACGTTATCAGCACGAATTGTTCTCTACATGCAACAATTCCTCCTTGTTCTTCTCGTGTGAACCAAATTCACTGCCGGCCTCAGGGTCGTAGTCTTGCTGAAGGATTTTTCTAGTGACCTCTCTGTGCAGGTAATTATATTAATAATTTTTCTGTTTGAATTGAATTTGCATTTTATATAAGCAAAAAAAATGCTCTATTAAGCTTTACAATTTTCATTGAAAAAAAAATTACAACATGAAGCTAAAGGAAAGACTTGAAGTCTTGTGCACATCAATTAAGGCTTGAAGCCTAACCAAAATATTATTTTTCATAATTTGGCTTAAGGATCAATGTAAGACCTGAAGTCTTGTGCAAATAAATATGGCTTGAAGCCTTAAACACAAAAGATTGATTTCATAATTTGAAAGAGGGTGCTTGATATATATGTGGTATGAATGACTATTGGTCACGTACCTGTCGTACGCCCAAGCATCTTAATGACATCTTGGTCTACTAACCTCTATGGCATTTACCGAACTCAATGGTGGTGATCTATATCTAGCGACATACCCAACAACACACACCATTTTGAGAAATAAAATCTATTTTTCTACTCTATGTCATGTTGAGGTTAATGTCAACACAATGTTTGGTACCACAAATTTAATAGACAACTCTGGAAGAGCATATATCATGTTCCCTGAAGGAACTAAATTCACTATTAGTGATGCGTTGTTTTCCAAAAGATCACAACGAAACTTACTCAATTTTAAAGATATTTGATAGAGTGGTTATCGATATGGAGTAAAAGGAAAGGCACTGATCGTGTACTTGTCGTACATCGAAGCACCTTGTAAATCTTTATCAAACACCAATAAAAGAAAAAGAATCATTGAAAATTCATGGGGGCATCTACTAAAGAACCAGAAGCTTCTTTTATCAAGTGAATTTTCATGTGTGCTTTATATTCATTTTGCAGAATATATGGATATTGCTAAATCCATGGTTGGATTGAACATCAAAGATGAGGATGTATGCCTTGTTGATGGTGCGACAACACACTCAATACTTAAGAGCAAGATATTTTTTTTCCCATTTAATAATGGGTAAAACCAGTGTCAATACAATATAGGGCAATATAAATTTGATTGAAGGCTCCGGAAGAGCAAATATATTGTTTCCTGGAGAAAAAAAATTTATTATAACTGATGCATTATATTCTCCAAAGTCCCACAAAAATTTATTGAGTTTTAAAGATGTACGTCTCAATGGGTATCATATAGAGATGTCGAATGTGGGAAACAAATTAAAAATATTTATACATTACTGCTATTACTTCGGGTAATAAGCAAGTATTGGAGAAATTGCCCGCATTCTCATCTGGAATTTATTACACATATATTCAAACAATTGAAGCAAATGCTATAGTAAACCAGAAGTTTACTGACTCAAATGAATATATTCTATGGCATGATCGGTTAGGCCATCTTGGATCAATAATAATGCGCAAAATAATTAACAACTCATATGGACATCCATTGAAGAACCGGAAGATTCTTTAATCAAATGAATTTTCATGTCCATCATGCTCTCAAGGCAAGTTGATTATCCGGCCATTACCAAATAAAATTGGGACTGAATCTCCTATGTTTTTAGAGAGAATTCAAGGTGATATATGTGGACCAATTCATCCACAATGTGGGCCATTTAAGTATTTTATGGTATTAATTGACACATCAAAGAGATGGTCTCATGTTTGCTTATTGTCAACTCGAAACCTGGTGTTTTCGAGGTTGTTGGCTCAAATTATTCGATTACGAGCACATTTTCCTGATCATGCAATTAAGACAATACGACTTGATAATGCTGGTGAATTACATCCCAAGAATTTGATGATTATTGCATGTCCATTGGAATAAAAGTTGAACATCATGTTGCTCATGTTCATACTCAAAATGGGGACACACAATTTTACATGCCGCAACACTTATGCGCATAAGGCCAACAAGTTATCAAAAATTCTCCCCCCTTCAATTGGTTTCTGGGCAAGAACCAAATATATCCCATTTGAGAATTTTTGGGTGTGGAGTATTTGTCCCAATTGCTCCCCCACAAAGGACTAAAATGGGTACTCAAAGAAGATTGGGGATATATGTTGGATATGAATCCGCTTCTATTATTAAATATCTTGAGCCGTTAACAGGGGATGTTTTCACGGCTCGATTTGCCGATTGTCATTTTGATGAGACAATTTTTCCAACATTAGGGGGAGAAAATGGAAAAATGAAAATATTGGAAAAGAAATTACATGGAATGCTCTGGGTTTAAATCATCTTGATCCTCGCACAAAACAATGTGAACTGGAAGTTCAACGAATAATTCATTTACAGCGAGTTGTAGATCAACTACCAGATGCATTCTCTGATCCAAAAAGGATAACAAAATCACATGTACCCGCGGAAAATGCCCCTATTAGAATTGATGTCCCAGAAGGACCTTCTATAACAAATAAATCCAAAGTACGCCTGAAGCGTGGAAGACCAGCTGGTTCAAAAGATAAAAATCCTCAAAAAAAAAAGAGGAACAAATGATCATAAAGAAAAGGGGGAGAAAACGGGCTTTGAAATAAATGATAGCAAACTTCCAGAAGAAGTTCAAGATCATGAAATTGATGAAGAAAATAAGGAAATTTCTATAAATTATGTCTCAAATGAAAAAAAAATGGGACAGAAAAGAGACAATTGTCACGCCCCGACCCGAATCCCTGGACCTCGAGCACGTGAGCAGACCGGCCGTGCCTAAGTGGAGACGAGCCCCACTCGGATACAAGGCTTAAGTAATCAAAAGCATGCAATAATATAATCCTCTAACTTCAATAATCAGAGTCTTACAACGGAATTTAAAACATAATTTGACACTTTACACAAGTTAAGGCCCTACAAGGGTCCTACAAAATAAATTTTCACATAGGAAAACCTGAGGTCCTCGAACCTCTACTAGAATATCTCGATCTACCATACGGCTCCACGATCCATCCCGGAGTCAACTACACCAAGTCTTGGAACAAAAGAAGGGAAACAAGTGGAATGAGCTTTCGAATGGAAAGCTTCGATAAAGTACCCCGCAAGGGTTCTTGAAGAAGGTCATGAAAGACAATCATGTAACAGTGATCCACACAAAGCAATAACATAGGAAAGACTAAGCTCAAAACACACAAGGATCACTATCTCTAAGCACAGGCACAAAGCATGAAATCAAATCCAACATAAAGAACAAACTTGTCATCTCCCCGGCAGCCATCGACCTAAGCCGATCTTAAATCTTATAATCCAAACCCTTGAGTCTGGTGGAGCTCCTACATGTACGTACACGGCCAGCGTATCGTCCCACTGACGGGTGGACATCCAGAGTTCCGTCCCCCTGGTAGGACTACAGGACGCCCAGAGTGTCCTCCCCCTGGACGCCCGCACACATAATCTGCACAAAATGGGAGAATCTACAACACGAGAAAGGCTGACACGCCAACCCGGACGGAGCACAGGCTCACGCGTTTCCACGGCCACGTGCCGATCAACAAGGAGACATGATCAGTGTACACACGCATATCCAACAAAAGCTTACACACCAATTTGCATACACTATCATGGAACTCAATAAAGAAAGATCTTGAACACGTGTATGAAATCCAAAACATATCAAACACAGCGATATCAAAGTCAATAAACAATGAAGCAATAGCTCAAAGATAATCAACAATATCGAGATCAACAAACAACCAAGGAAGGAAATTGAAACAAAAGCATAAAGTCAAGAGAACCCAAAACTGGGTGGGTACTAGGCGGGTGCACTTACAAAAGTCACGAAGTCTGGTGTCCTAAGGAATCTCTTCCCGACGCATCCATGTCGATATCCAGTATTGGCAATCACGACTCAGTACCATTACCAACTCAAAGTGATTTATCAATATTAATAATAGCATTAATGCCCAATTCCTGAAGTTAATGCTCAGTCCCAAAGAATTGCTCATAACTTTTGATCCAAGAATCCGTTTGAGTTGATTTAAGGCTCGTTGGAAAGATCTCTTCCTCATCTTTCCAAAGGTATAATATATGCCCCTATCGGATACCCATAGGCTGCCCAGCTGGCCCTCGAAGGGGGCAGCCAGATAGCAGTCCTTCTTTGTTTCCAACTTGACTAAGCTTGGTTCATTAAATTACATGTACTTGACTAGATCTATTCACAATTCATCATCACCAAATTCACAAGAATAATTCAACTCAAATAGCTCAACTACTTCATTAACCAAAACCCACTGACCTCATACACTAGTCTGAGACACTGGAAAAGACTCATTGTACCCAACCAAGTCTCTAATCTACAAGTACATTGAAGGGTCTTTTCCTCTTTAATCTTCAACCCCACACTACCATAAAGCTATCCCTGAACCCACACCCATGCTCTTATGAAACTCACATTTCACATAACACTTCATTGGAAAACATCCATATGAACTCCAAGAATCGGCCCTCTATCTTCTAACTCTCATGTCCTCAAAACCTCACCAGAAGCTCTCAGGGCCCTATATAAAATCCCAAGAATTAATCAAACCAAACCAGGGACCTCCCATCCTATCATCTAACTTCCAAGTTAAAAAGTGCATTCACTTGTCTAATACTACTTTCAAAAGGCTGAGCTAAATAACCTTATGACTCTACTTTATATCTTAGACCATTTCTAAGGTTTCCAGGTAGAAATAATCCAACAAACTCTTGGATATGACTTAACCTCACAAAGAATTGCAAATCATGAATGATTAACATTCACTGCAATCTAATGATAGGCCATACACACATGCCCTTATTAATAATTATAATCATCCATGAGAACCCACGACTATGCATACCCTCACTGTCCTAAGTCTACATCCGTTCATTTAGTTCCTCCTACTCTTGAACAGCATACCAATAGGATTTCATAGATTGCATAATATTTCTCATGCCTCTATAATCATCTATGAGGACACCTAATCACATATATAGTACACCACTACATAACTAATAGAGATTTATCTTCCCCTTCATCACTATAATCAACTTGGAATTCACAACCCTTCTCTAATACCCACATGCATGCTTACAGGTATAGCACTTGCTACTAATACACAGTAGTTTAGAGGCTTACCGAGCTCCGGCGTCGTGCTTTGGCTCCCACTTGGTTCTGGCGGAACGCTCGTTTCCTCCCTCAGACGCTGACAACCTCCTCTCCCTCTCACTCTTCTTCCTCTCCTTTGAACGAGTGGGTACGGGAGTGGCTGCTAGGGTTCGGAGAAGGCCGGTCTTTTATATAAGTTAGCAGTGACATTTGGACGTTGGCGCCTCCGTTGATAGCACACCCGTCAACGCGACTGTCTCGCGAAATCAATGAAGGAAGAGAGAAGAATGCATGTTATCTTCCCAGCCCTTCAATTCAAATGCGTGTTACTTCACGTGCTGCACTCCCACACACTTTAATCCAATTGGAGTTTTCAACTCCATGCCACCATCTATTTTTTTATTTTATTTTTATTTTCTTATTAAATATCTAAAAAAATTCCTGAATCACATGTATATATTTGATAAACTATACCCCATACACACACACACACACACACACACACATATATATATATATATATAGTAAAATGTATATATATTTTACCCTATTAAACTAGGCTTAGCCAAATCATTTCTAATGTGATAAAATAATATCTAAATTATATTGATATTTATATCCATATATATATATATATATATACATACATACATATAACCCATAAATTCCAAATTGAGGAAAACTTCTTTAATTAACTAATTAATCAAAAAAAAATTATTAAATCAAATCATTCCAACTTAGGACATTCCCTAATTAAATAAATCAATCTTGATTTAATCAATTTAACCCCATTTCCTTTCTTAGTCTAATTGATATCATTTTGAAAATTTTCCAAACTAAGTCCGATCAATCACCAACCAATTACTAATTAACTTAAATATATTTATGAGATAAATTTATTTCTCTTCTCATTTCATTATACCAAAATGCCCTTAGAACTTTATTCAATTCCCCAACTTATCATGAGAAAAAATTAAATAGACAATACTTAAATTCAAGAAAAATTCTAACAAATCAAACCTAGGGATTTTCCCTTATTATTCAAATGATCAAAGGAAAAATTTATTTCCCTAGAAATTTTCGGATCTTACAACAACTGTTGACAATATATTTGCATATAATGTGGCAGTTGATCTTTTGAAAGAAAATGAAGATTCTGAGCCTAAATCTATTGGGGAATGTCGAAAAAGAAAAGATGGACCAGAATGGAAAAATGCAATCCAGTAGAGTTAAACTGTCTCATGAAAGCAGCGCTTTTGGATCCATAACTAAAACACCTAAAGATGTTAAACATGTTGGATACAAATGGGTATTTGTGAGAAAACGAAACGAGAAAAATGAAATTGTTAGATATAAAGCAAGGCTCGTTGCACAAGGGTTTTCGCAAAGACCTGGTATTGATTATGAAGAAACATACTCCCCTGTAACTAATTAGCCTTGCAGTACATGAAAAACTTACAAATGCAGTTTATGGATGTTGTTACTGCATACTTATATGGCTATACATGAAAGTCCCAGAAGGACTTAAGATGCCTGAAGCATGTAATTCAAAATCCCGGGACATGTATTCAATTAAGTTACAAAAATCTTTGTATGGTTTGAAACAATTTGGGCGTATGTTGTATCATCGCCTCAGTGGATATTTGTTAAAGGAAGGGTATAAGAATGCCCCTATTTGTCCATGTGTGCTCACAAAGAAATCCGAAAAGGGATTCGTGATAATTCGGGTATATGTTAATGATTTAAATATAATTGGAACTCCTGAAGAGCTTCCAAATACTGTTGATTATTTGAAAAAAGGAATTTGAAATAAAAGATGCAGGAAGTAACAAAATTTTGTCTCGGCCTGCAGTTTGAACACTTAGAGGGTGGTATTTTTATCCACCAATCAACATATACAGAAAGGGTTTTGCAAAGATTTAATATGGTTAAAGCATATCCATTAACAATCCCAATGGTTGTTCGATCCCTTGACATTCATAAAGACCCTTTTCGACCTCGAGAAGATAACGAAGAATTACTTGGTCAAGAAGTACCATATCTTAGTGCAATTGATGCCTTGATGTATCTGGCTAACTGTACTTGGCCAGATATAGCTTTTGCTATAAATTTATTATCAAGATACAGTTCTGCACCAACACGGAGACATTGGAATGGTATTAAACATATACTACGTTCTTCGAGGAACGGTTGATATGGGTTTATTTTATACACGTGAATTAGACGGGCAATTGATTGTATATGAAGATACGGGTTATTTATCTGACCCGTACAAAGCCCGATCACAAATTGGTTATGTGTTTACACATGGGGGAACGGCCATATCATGGCGTTCTATGAAGCAAACCATAGCTGCTACTTCTTCAAATCATGCAGAAATACTTGGAATTCACTAAGCAAGTCATGAATGTGTTTAGCTAAGATCAATGACACACCATATTCAAGAAACATGTGCCTTGTTGTCCCAGAAGGACACACCAACAGTATTATATGAAGACAATGCAGCTTATATAGCTCAATTGAAATGAGGATACATCAAAGGCGACAGAACAAAACATATATCACTGAAGTTATGTTACACACATGATCTTAAGAAAAATGGTGATATTCATATTCAGAAAATACAATCAAGTGAAAATACTGCAGATTTATTCACTAAGGCATTACCCACTTTAACTTTTGAGAAATTTGTTCGCAAGATTGGGATGTGTCGCCTTAGGGATCTTCAATAATGTTCTCTTCAGGGGGAGTCATATATGCGTTGTACTCTTTTTCCTTCATCATGGTTTTATCCCACTGGGTTTTCCTAACAAGGTTTTAATGAGGCAGCACAGGAAGCGTATATCAGGAAAGCTATACTCTTTTTCCTTCACTATGATTTTTTTTCCCACTGGGTTTTTTCCTAGTAAGGTTTTAACGTGGCAGATTCCTATACAATGGACATTCAAGGGGGAGTGTTATGAAATATTTTATTGGAGTGAATGTCCTTACGTTACCCTTACCCCTTTATTTCTTAACTCCCTATTTCTTATCGTTTCATTTGCCCATAAGGTTGTTTTTCATTCTTTCTTGTAACTATATATATGTGGTTGTATCTAATGAGAAAAACAAGAAGAAGAAGAAGAAGAAGATCTTCCTCCATTTTTCTCTTGTCTTGTTATTCTTAATTTTGTCTTCATCTTTCTCTACTATTTTCTCTAGTTTTTTTTATTATATATATATATATATTGTTGGTGTATGCCCTTGGTGTATGCCCTAGAGACCAATCATGAGATGATTAATTTTGTGCATTTTCATGTTCATTTATAAGGGTTTTTTTTCCATTGTTATGCTTTACTTGATATCTGCGTAGTATAAGTATTGATAATAATGTCCCTAGAATAGTTTATTATTCTTAAATTGTCCCTAGTCAAGTATCATTGAGAAATCAAGGACAACAATGATGCACGTGAGACTAGTATGTGTAGTGGCTGATGACAAGAGTTGTCATGGACATGAGATGTCAAGTCAACACGTGAGTATAAGTTGTAGAGCTTATGCTGGATAGACCCGTCATGAGAATTGCTACATGGATCATTATATGAATATCATAAGCGATTCTCATAAGTGGTTAAAGAAGTATATGATCCTTAGACTTGAGGTCACCATGGATTCTTACATGGCAAGTTTCATACTTTGATATAACCAAACGTTACCCGTAACAAGGTGAATTATAAAGGTTGTGATTGGGTATGTCATAAACCATGTAGTAGAATGTGAGTGATCAAGATAGGATTTGTCCATCTTATATAACAAGAGTGATATTAGGGCCTCTTGATGAGGGAGACTAAGAAGTGTGTGGCCACACCCAAATTGAATCAGGTATGGGATATTGATGTCACTTGTTTTCGTTAGTCTACTTGGGATCAAGAAACATATTGATTGAATTATACAAGTATGACTAATCCATGACTTGTATTTAATCAAAGATATCAAGGACAAAGGGATACTGGATACTCGGTATTAATCACAAGAACAGGTTATGTCTTTCACGACATTCTTGCGGTTTAGGTAGCGATGATGTGTTGCTAGACACCGCTCATTGCTTATGATATTAAAATGAGTTTTATTTCATTGCCAACATCGTAAGAACCTATTGGGTCACACTCAAAGGTTGATCTGGATTTGGAACTCCATTGACTGAGGCATGTTTTGAAAGTCAGAATAGTATAAGTATACAAGAGGGTCTTGTACATGGTCTAAACACTAATCCTACTTTGGAAATGGTTCATAAAATAAGAGCACATAAATGTATGTGGATATATGGGTTGGGCCTCCATTTGATGGAATCCTAATTAATTCTATGTTCTAATTGTGTTGGACACAAAGAATAAAAAGAAGTTGGGCCCAACCACATATAGAAATGCTATATAGTGAAGATATAAGTAGGCTTATATAACTCCTTCTAAATTTCAAGATAAAGGACCGGTTTTTCTTCTTCTTCTTCTAGAGAGAAAGAGAGGATGGTTTCTTTTATTTAAGAGGGTGGTTTCCAATAGTTGGATAACCATTGAAGGAGTGTTTATGTTGAGTTATTAACGTAAGTACTTCTAAACCTCAACATTAAGTACCGTTTCTCTTCCTCTTCTTCTATAAATTTGAGAGGACAAGTTCCTTGGTTTGCAAGACAAGAAAAGAAAAGAAAAGGAAAGAGAAAGACAAAGAGAGAGAGAGAGAGAGAGGATTATTTGAGAAGAATGGTTTTCCAATAGTTGGATAACCATTTTAGGAGGTTTGATGTTGGGTTCTAATACAAGGCCATCAATGTCAGTTCTTCGATTATGAGCTAGCACCAAAAGTCGAAGAATCAAAAGTTCCAGTTTTGTTCGTGAGACGAACAAGGCGATTCAGTTCTTCCGAGTGGATACCGATAGAGGCGAGGATCCGTTGATCATCGCTGAAATCGTGACAAGGATCGTTGGAGCATCGTCAAATAATCAAGGACGTCGATATACGAGCTTTGGCTACGGTATGTTTTTGAAACCTAACCTGATCGTGGTGTTTTTCTCGCTTGGATCTTGGATGGGTTTTGTCGAGTTTTTCCTTATCCAGTGTTTTTCCTTCTCTACTTGTCGAGCTAGGCTGCTTTCTTTCTCCTCCGCTTATTTTCGGGCACTGGTATGCTCCTCCACTTATGTACCTTTTAATCACTCTTCTTCATATCTTCCATCTTTTCTTTGTCCCTTCCACTCTTATGACCTTTGAATGATATACTGTTGAACATGTTTAGATGTTTTTCTGGCATTGTTGCAGAGATATATATTGGCCTTGATTTTGCTGAAGTACAAGTGTACAACATATTCTCTGGCTGGTAAGTAATTACTTGTTTTTTTCTTCATAATTTGCTTCATAGTAGGCTGATTTTAATGATTTTATCTGCTTCCATTCTTTTGATCTTTTAATGATATATTCTTTGAGCAGGTTTAGGTGTTTTAAGGTACATTGAAGAGAATATTTGGTCATTGGTTCTGCAGCTTCTCCTCAAGTACAACATATTCTCTGGCTAGTAAATAATTATTTGTTCTTTTCTTCTTAATATGCTTCATAGTAGGCTGATTTTAATAAATATATCTACTTCCATTCTTCTGACCTTTGAATGCCATATATGTGATGTGACAAATGACAATGTGATCTTGTGATACAACGTGACCAGCTACATTATAGTTCAAATTTTTTTTTATCAAACTTCATTACTTAGATTTCTATTCGTATATGCGAACTATTTTTGTTGTTTTCTAAAGTTTTTATTTCTATATTTAGAAATGTCTGAACGTGACACACAACAATCAATGGCTAATTCTGATGTGAATCCTATACAAATTGGTACACATAGTGAAGAAGTAAAGACAATCCCATGTGATATAGAAGATAAAGAAATTAAAAAAGGCTGAAAAAAAATTTCCAAAGTTTGGACAGAATTTCAGATTATAAACATTCAGGACAGAAATGAAGTAGTACAGAAGTATGAATGTTGTCATTGCAAGAAGAAATATGCAGTTTATACGTCAGGAACAACCACACATCTTAAGAGGCATTTAAATGATTTTTTATACTTTAAAAAATAGTATAAAGATAAAAATAATCGATTTTACGCCTTTGGGCCGATTAGGGGATGGTGATCTGCTTTTATCTTTCTCTTCACAGTCTTTTGACATGAGCAAAATTAGAGAAGTTATGGCCAAAATGATTACAGTACATGAGTATCCATTTAGTATAGTAGAACATTTTTGGTTTAATGTGCTAATGAAGTCCATGAACTCTCAATATGAAAGAATTGGTAGAAAGACAATAAAATCAGATTGCTTGAGATTACATGAAATTGAGAAAGAAAAGCTGAAAAAAAAAATTGAAAAATGTTGAAAGAGTTTGTCTTACATCCGACACTTAGACTTCAGATCAGACTATAGGGTACATGTGCCTGACTGTACATTTTATTGATTTGGATTGGAAATTGCAAAAACGCATAATTAGTTTTTATGAGCTTGAACCGCCTCACACGGGCATTGTTGTATCTGATGCTATTTCTGAATGTCTTTTAGATTGGGGGATCCAAGATAAAGTTTCCACAATTACATTGGATAATGCAACAACTAATGATGTAGTTGCAAGAAGTCTAAAATCTAATTTTGAATCAAGAGGCATGTTGCATTTTAATGGTCATGTTTTCCATATCCGTTGTTGTGCACACATTTAAAACTTGATGGTCCAAGATGGTCTCAAGGAAATAGATGGTGTAATTCACAATATAAGAGAGACTGTTAAGTATTTGAAAAAATTACCATCTAGATTATTCAAATTTGGTGAAGTTGCAAGACAAATGTGTGTACAAAAAGGGGATTGCGTATTGATGTCCCTACACGTTGGAATTCAACTTATGAAATATTGGATGATGCTTTTAATTTTAGAACCATTTTTTATCATTATGCTATTAGAGATGCAAATTATAAATGGTTGCCCACTTCTGAAGATTGGGAAAAAGCTAAAAAAGTTGCTGATTTTTTGGAAATTTTTTTATGATGTTACACATATATTCTCTGGTTGTTTATATCCTACTGCAAATAGATTTCTTCCTGAGGTTTGGAAGGTTAAAGAAGTTCTAGATAATCATTCAAATTCTTCAGATCTGTCTTTGAGAAATATAGCATTAGTAATGGGTGCAAAATTTGACAAGTATTGGAAAGATTGCAACATACTTATGGCAATTGTTGTTGTCTTAGATCCAAGGTACAAAATGGTGTTGATAGATTTCTGTTTTCCTCGCATTTATCCTGATTTTGCACATATTGAGAAAATAGTTCAGATGAAACAAATTATGATGGATATATTTGAAACATATGCAAGGGAAAATACCAATAAACAACAGTCTTCAAGCTTTGCTAGTTGTTTTTCAGAATCATCAATAATGTTGCATTTTCGTCAAGAAAATCAAAAAGTAGAGGTAGATCTGAATTTGATGAATTCAAACGAAGAAATGATATAAACAACCAATGAAATCTTATTTGGAGATCTACTTAGAGGAAGGGGCAGTAGAATGGGATGAAGAGGAGTCTACTTTTGATGTTTTATTGTGGAATGGTGGAAGAATTTGATTTTTCTCTGCAAGATTTTTGGTTTTAGTGAATTGGAATTGAATGTTGTAGAGAATATAAGAATTGGAATTGAAGTTTGGGAGTTCATTGACCTCATTCTAACATTGATGATTGGATGGTTTCTTTTATATATATATATATATTTTTTGGATGTTCTTGTGGATTTGCAATCTGATGGAGTGTTATTTGATTTACTGAGGAGGCTGGAATTTATTCAGTTATCTGTGGAGACCTTTCAGGTATGAATTGAAGTTTTTTTTTATTTTGCCTTTCTTTCTCTTGTTTTTGGTGAATTGGATTTTATGTGCATTCATGGAGAGATTTGTTGGCTGAAGGATTCCACAGCAAAACCATATCTTTGAAAGGAAGCTGACCTCCTCGGAAGTTCACGCCTCTGAGTGAGGCCGATAAGGAGGCTATGGGTTGTAGCTAAAGTCAAGCAAACAATACCACAAACATATACTCCAAAGAATGAAAGAGAAGATGAACCAGAAAGAGAAATCTCACCTCAGTTTCAAGAGTTTGTTTAAATATATAATGTTTTACAGGATTTTTAAATGAGGGTTTTTAACCATGATTAGCATTTGTAATGTGAATTTTATTATAATTTTATAATTTTTTTAATTGAACTCGAATTTTTATAAATATTATCGAGCCGAACTCAAGCCGAACTCGAGCTGAAAATTATAATTCGAACTCGAACCGAACTTGAACTGAAAATTATAATTTCGAACTCGAGCCAAACTCGAGCCGAACAATGGAATTTCAAGCCGAACACGAGCTGGGCTCAGCTCATTCAAGTTCGGCTCGTTTCCAACCCTACTTGCAGTATCTCGGGTCTCGTACATTGGATAATTCACTTGATTGAGCATGTTCTCAGGTTTTAGTCCACGACCAAGTAAATGGGGAATTTGTTTGGATAATTTACTTGGTGAGCACAAAGCTCCCGAGGTTCGAGTCTATTGAATAAGCAGGATACATACAATGACATCTTGAACAAAATCCAACATTATACTAATTTGGATCAGAACGTGATAAGTAATAGATTGTTGAAAGATCACACAAATAAGGCATATGATGGCATCATAAATAAATCCTAACATCATACTAGATTTCAGAATCAGTACATGATCTGTAATAACTTGTTGTAGGATTAACCAGATAAAACACATGATAGCAGCATAAACAAAACCTAACATCAAACTAGATTTCAGAACATGATAAATAATAAATTCTAGTAAGATTAAGCAAATAAGACATGTAATGGCATCATAAATAAAACCTAACATTATATTAGATTTCAGAATCAGAACTAGATAAGTAACAACTTGTTGAGAGATTAAGTAGATAAGACATTTCATGGCATTGTAAATAAAACCTAACTTAATACTAGTTTGCAGAATCAAAACTAGATAAGTAAAAAATCAAGAAACATATAAGAGGGAATGAACAAATCCATGATTCTAGTGTATAAACAAAAAACCTTACCTGGATGGCTCACAACGTTGAACAGATGGAGAAGCGCACAGAAACGCTATCCCATAAAAACTACCCGCCGCCTCGTGCAAGGCTTCATTGGCGATGTTTCGACAGAGATACTTCTCCTCCCTCCGGTGGTGCACGCCACAGAAGGGTTCAAGGGTTGGCGTGAATGCTGCACAACAAAAACATGATTTTCAAAAGAAAAATAGAAAAAAGGAAAGAGATAATTATATGGAGAACTTTTCCTCACATCGTCCTTCCAACGGGTAGCGCCTACTAGCGTTGAAATTGAGGAATTTTAACATTTTAACAATAGTCCCCCAATATATGAGGTCTTACATTGCATATTAAAGTCCAAAATATGTTTTGCATAATAGTCCCCATATTTATAAAGTTTTGATAAATATAATAATTTTCCAAATTAAAAACATAAAAGGTTTTGCAAAACAAACCCCATAATTTTGTATTTTTGCGTAACAGAGTCCTTACATTTATACGCCCACGATGAGGGGTCAAGGGTGCTCGTCACCTAAGACCACACCCCTTGAAGTCCCTCTGTGGAGGAGTTTATCCCCTATGTTAAAAAGAACTTCAAAGAATTATGGGAAAGATCAACTGTGTGGACAACTCTTCAGATTGACTCATTGCTCAAAGGATCTTATGATGCTCCAAGGATCAGATCTTCAAGGATCTCGTCACCACATGGAGATGATATGCAAGGAGAGGAGGTCCAGGAACTCGTTGGTTGAGATATATAGGAGCTAGAAGGAGACAAAATGGAAATGGAAAGTGAGAGAGAGCTTCAAGAGAGAAAAACACTTGCTCAGTGATCAATCTCAATGGAGTCAATAGTGTACTGCGTACCAAATACTCAATTGGTTGAGACAGAGATATCTAAGCTTGAAACGATTAAACAGTTAGGCTATTGGGGTTTACTTGAGTACCAAAGGAAGCGCCAAATGCCATGTTGGAAGGCATTTGTTGGAGCTCTCTGAGTCTTCTAGAGCTATCTAGTAGAGCTTTCTAAAGGACTGATGATCGTCGTCGGATGATTAAGTGGATGAAGGATGATCACGTGTGTTTTTAAATCATGAGCAATAGGAAAGGTCATTTGATAGTATTTAATAGCTACAATGTTATTTTGTAAATTTTTTGTTTTTTTTAAAATAAACTTCTCTATATTATCTAGATAATTATTGTTATAGATAATGAACTATTAGTCCCTAGCACTGTTTGCTTTTTCCCTTGGGGTCCTTGGGAGGGGTGTGTAGGGGCTTAGTGTAATAGTATTTTGGGTGTGTGTGTTTTGGGTGGGAAATAGTACCAAATAGTGTCAGGGACTAATAAATAATTACCTCTTATTTTTATTCCATAAACCACTCTATCATAGATATATGCACTATTTTGTTTTCACTATTAATAGTTATTAAATTGTTAAAAATAAGTCAAAAGTAATTTCTTAATAATTTTTTTCAATGTATTAGCAATCATACATAAATCTATTATTTATTAAATCTTGGGCAAATTATCTTTTAGCCCCTGATACTATTTCACATTATTCTCCACCCAAAACACACACTCAAAACACTATTACACTAAACCCCTACACACCCCCCAAGGGATCTATAGGCAATTTGGATACTATTCAAGAGACTAAAAGTTAAATAACTATTAAATCTTTTATATCCCATCCAAAAGATAAATACTTTAATTCAGTGATCAATTAATTTCTTATCAATTCTGTGAATCCTTCTCTCTCCCATTCAATATATTTCTAAATAGTAAACACTATTTGAAATTGAGAACACTTGTTAATTAAAAAAAAAAGTGAATAAATCACATTCATTTATTAAAAAATAAGATTTTAAAATAACCCCTTGTTGGACCAAATATTACAATCAGTGCTCCTGAGGTTAGATGGCCGCCCTTGGGTTGTGGTTTTCCAATTCTTCCTCTTCAAAGTCAGCCTTTGGATTGTGGCCTTCGGAACATAAAGCTTTTCATGTAAGTAATCTCTCCCTCTTGCTTATTAAACTTTCAAAACTTATGTGAATTTTTTTCTTCTCAATTATAATTATTTTTATTTTATTAAAATTAGTTTTTGGTAAAACTTTAAATAAAAAAAAAACTAAAATACCCAACATACAAAACATGTGGATGACATTATTATTATTATTATTATTTATGACTAAAAGTAGGTTGAATTGAGTTTTCGTTCATTGTATCATTTATATAAAAACAAAGTTGTTGGAGTAAACTATATAATTATTTTTTTTCATTATCAATAATTAAATGATCCTCTTAGACACTCTTTGCAATATTAGTTTTTTTTTTCATAGGGGATAAACCCCTCACTTTGCAATATTAGTGCGCTTAAAAAATTTAATACACATAAAAAAAAAATTAATTGACATTTTATCTAGTTATTTATTTATTTATTTATTTTAAAATAAGTGGATAAACGACATTAATATATTTAGTAATTAGTAATATTAGGGTGGGTACATGGCAGCTATTGCAGCTAGCTGGAGATTATATAGAGTGTTCTTTTCAGCCCAAATTAGATATGAGCGCCAGGCTTATTCTTCTTGCCCCAGACTATTTGTGAGCCTCAATTCTGTGTCGCCAAAGTCATCCTTCTCTAATCTGGAATCTTTCTTTTCATTGAAGCTTTGGGCAAGGCTCCACTCAGTGACCTACATCGGCACCAATTTTTAGTTATCTAAAATAATTAAGCAAGTTCATTCACCCAAACTATAAAACAAATTTTGGATTATGAATTTGATCTAAAAAATATATTAAAAAAATACTCGGAGAAGGTATCGGAAAGGTAGATAGAATTTCAAAGAAAATAGTTTATTCAATTTTATAATCTTCTAGTAGATAGGTTTTCAATTTTAATTTTTTTAAATAAAAATAAAATTTGTTTCCAAAATAAATAACTATTAGCAATTTAATTTGATATTATTTTTATTTATTAAATGGTTTTTTAAAAATAAATAAAAAAATCACAATACACAAAAAGAATTAGGAAATTCATTTTTATTTTAAAAAATTGACAAAATTTTTAGGTACATGGTGCTCATGAAACCGATATTGATTTGTATTAAAAAATAATAATTAAGTCACCTTAAATTAAAATTATAAAAATAAATTCTAGGTTAATGGTGTTTTAAGGAAATAAAATTGGTTATAATAATGAAATTTCTTAAGGTGGTAAGATTAATTATAACAATCAAATAAAAAAATTATATATATTTTTTTAATAAATGTAGACAAGCCACTAGAAGCACGCTTCGTTGGAACCATCAATCACTCATTAGTTATCATAACTAAAACTTCACATTTTTCAAGTTTTTTAAATAATAACTTTTGATATCAAGATATTTTTAAATTTAAGTGGCCAAAAGTAACTTTGATTATTTATTATTTATTATTTATTTGTAAATAAAAACAAGCACAATATTATTTTAAAAAAAAAAAATCCAAAACAAAAATTTTGAATTTATTCAAACTTGAGTCAAACTCGAGCCGAATATTTGAAATTTTAAGTCAAACTCGAGATGGGTTCAAATTTCACTCCAAGTTCAACTTCGTTGCTAACCCCTCTCCTCTCACACTCCATAGACGATTATCCTAGTATGCTTTATGTTTGAATCTCATTTTCATCACATCGGTTTGGTCAGATCATTAAAATAAATTCCAAAGAAGCATCATTTGAATCTAAAAGTGAAGCTAAATATCTGACTTCAATCTTATCAAGTTAACAATGGAAGCATTGTTTAGTACTTAAGTTTTGAAAGAGTTATAGTGAGAGTTGAAGTATTGGCCCCATGGCCTTAAATTATGAATCATCCAACCTAGCTACCAATTACTATCACATTGCAATATATTCCTCTCTACCTACCATATATTTTGAGTGTGAATTGTCTTGTTTTCCCTATTTTAACTACAAAGTGTTGGCAATGCAAATTATAGTTAATTGACAACTCATCTATGCACACAAATAGGTACACTTCAAGTGAACAAGGTACAATAAACAAGTTTTGGTTCAAATCTCAACTTACTTACCGATGACTTCATAGTCTGATGGTAAACCGGTTGCACTCCTCGACACCCACCCGGGTTCGAGGATGTCTTGAAACACTGTCTGTGGCGTTTCCCCGCACTTGGCTGAGAATCTCATGGATTGTTATGCGGATTCGAACCGGGACTGTGTGGCCGTGTGGTAACACTTAACTAGGCGGGGCTGACCGCCTGGTTCGTATGTCCCAAAAAAAAAAAATCTCAACTTACTTAACTAACTAAGTAAAACTACTTAATTGGCACTGTAGGCTAATCAAAGAAGGCAAGTCACAGTGGATGGAGTGTTAGACAGCATTAATTCTATCTTGTCTTACAACTAAGTACACGACGATGACGATGCTATCATTTTTTATATTTAATATGGTAAAAGAACTCTCTATACCGCAATTAATGAAAATTAACATGTTCGCATCGACATATATAATTGGTTTACATGTTAAAATTGTCGAGATAATGATAATCCCAAATCATCTAATTAAACGAAATGAGCCTTTTAAAGTATATAAAAGTATAACACATACTAAAAAAAATATTAAAATAATAATCTAATATTAATGAAATTAAGTATAAACTTAAGTTTATAATTATTTATAATTTTATTATTTTATAATTATGTGTAATAAATTAGTAATCAATAAGGAGGGAGTGTTTCTCACGTATTTCCTTCTCTTCTATTCCAAGACGAGAATGATACTACAGAGAGATATGAAGAAAAATCTCATTGTCTCTATACTAAAACAAAAACATTACAAAGTAAAAAGACACTGCAAGCATTGACGAACCATGACAAGAAGCAACTCAAACATAAATGAAATCAAGCTCACGTGGTCCCATTCGATCAATCATTATCATCAAATGTAAAAATTGTCAACCCGAATTCACGTCTTATCGGGTGTAAACCTGGTAAACCTGTAAACCCTCAAAACCTGTATTATAATCCTAAATATAAAGCTTGGACAATTAAAATTTAAACATAAATATATCAACATAGTATTAATATCATTACGTAAGAATCCAAATTTAAAACAAAAGTCTGACAGGCATCAACAGAACTACTTTGAGCGTTTATGGTACTATAGGATGGTCCTCTTGTCTGGCTAACAATCAATCTAATTACTCATATTCTGAAGGGAAAAAAAAAAAAAATCAACAACGACAATATGAGCTTGACAACCTAATAAGAAGTCCACTAAAAACTTATTTAAATCATGCACAGTTGTATCAAAATATTGTCATCACAATTTACTTTGCCAAAATATACTTTTCAAGGCTTATATTAAAAACCATACAAGTATACGAAATAGAATGTAACACAACAAAGTATCAAAATATTTAGGAGAGTCGAAATAAATATGTTTCTTAAATCAGAAACATTAGTAAAGATTAAGCCACCCAAATTTTCTATGACCATTTATTTTACCATAATGGCCTAAAGTCAAAGTAAAAGAGTTTCCATTTTTTTTTTTTTTACCTTGGTGGCCCAAGTCAGAATATCATGGTTTTCATTTATTTTACTTCAGTGGCCTGAGTCAAAATATCAGAATCCGTTATTATTATTTCACTAGCGATTGAGGTCGAGAAACTAGTTTCATTTCTATTTTTTGGGAGCTCATATCGAGCATGGTCAATGTTGTACCCATATTGGTAAGTTAGAGCATAGTTAATTTAGTGACACATTTCTTTCCTTTTTTAAAACAAAAACATTACATGACATTAATATTTCAATCATGCAACTTACAAGATATATAGTTTGAAACAATGCAATGAACAATGCAGTAAAGTTAAGAAAAACTATGACAATATTAGAATGACAGCATAAATCAAGAAAGGAATTACAAGACTTCAAATATTAAGTCATGTCAAAAGTTTGTGTTGAGAAATCTAAGTTCAATTGAAAAAAAAGTTTTTAGATTAAAATAGGTAAGTTGGGTAATGATTTGAACTATTGATGATATGCAGCTTGCTAGATTAATGGTAAAGGACTACGGTGGAATATGCAATAATTAATTAAATACAAAATAACATTAAAAAAAACTAAAGTGGAAAGTAATGTAATTATCAAATACAGAATGGTATGAGTACTATTGAGTTGTTATTCATTCTAATTGAATTCTTAGTTTTATAAGAATTATACAATTGTCAATTATAATTTGACGATCGAGGCAAGTTAATTGGAAGCATACACAAGTATTGAATGTGTAAATTATTAAGATTTATTTGCAACCAGTAGAGGTATATATGCAAGGGAAGGAAAATTGGAAAGGATATGAAACATAACACTTCATGAAATCAAGCAAGAGAAAAGAGAAAATGGACAAATAAAAAGAAAATGAAAGGCAAAATAAGTCATTACTTACAATACCTAAGGAACTTAAAATTATGGAAGATATGGAATGTAACACATGATTGTGCAAACAAAACATTGGAAGAAAATTAAATAAAATACAACAAGAGTAATAAAAGCAACATAATGTTAAACAACTATAGTTAAAGTTTAAGTAATAATTTTTAAATAATCTACTAGGATTCCAAATTCCCAATGCAATGGGACCTTAGTAAGATCTTAACTATATATTATTTGATGAAATTGAATAGATTGCAAAATAATATTACACTTACTATAATTTCTATAACAAGACAAGATTGCACATAAGAATTCAACAAAACAAGAATGACATAAGGATTTATATTGTGAATCCACTTAATTGAGGATCTCCAACACCCTTCATTGTAGCTAGCCCCAAAGAGAGATGCAACCTCTCTCCACAACAGCTCACCAACAGAATAGCAGAACCTCCCTTTACAGCTACTCACCAACAGTACCTTTCTTCACAACAGCTCACTAGCAGAACCTTCCTTCACAACAGCTCACCAGTAGAACCTCTCTTCACAACGCCTCCTTTTATAGCAACTTACCAGCAGAACAACAGAACCACCCTGTAACAATTATGCAATTATGTTACAAAAGTTGGTGCATATCCTTTGTATTCTATGACCTTTCATATGCCAACCTTTGGTCTTCTATGACCATTCATATAGTGGTAACAATTATGCAAGACCTTTCATATGCCAACCTTTGGTCTTCTATGACTTTTCATATGGTGGTAAACCAAGAGTCATTGTTGATGGAACAATGGCTATATATATGGTCTTTCTTTTGTTTGGTCCTAACACTACTCTCCATAAGGATACACCATCAAATTTTGGAGAGCAAAGTGTGAGAAACTGGGCAAAACCACACAAAGAATCCACAACCGAGCACCAACCTACAATGGCCGGAGGTATGCCGGAAATCCAATTCTTGGGTTTCTTAATTCTCGATCCTATCCATTAGTTTTATTCCGCATTTAGGATCTTTATATTTTCTTACACACCCTTCATAGTAGCTCAAGAACAACATCTCTCTTTACAGTAACACACCAGCAAAACAACAGAACCTCCCTTTATAGCAACTCATCAAGTAATTGTTAGAATTTTTGTGGGCAATGTTAATATATTATGGCTATTACTAATAAAGGACTTAATGGGTGATCAATAGAGGTTGTCCTTTAGGCTTCCGTAACCGGTGTGGGGAAGATGAGGGGTCACCGGAGTTACAAATTAAGGATTAATGGGAGTCCTTAATTTGGTGGAGTTACACTAAGGGATTAATGGGAGCCCTTTGGTGTACCTATGAATTGGTTATAAAAGGGTGAGAGTCCATCCTTCACAACACACCAAGAAACTTTCTATTCCCCATCACATAGATTGAGTTCCTTTGTGGGCATAAGGAAGGTGTTCTTGTTGAAGGAACGATGAGTACCCTACTTTATTCCGTTGTAGTGTACCATTGGTTCTGCACGGCTTGGGGAAACTAATGGATTCATGTAAGCTTTCATGTTCATGCTTGTTTTATCTTGACAATTCTATCATGTAAGTGATCTTGGGATTTATTTTATTGTATTAGAATATGTGCATAATTTTCTAACAGTAACTCTCCCTTCCCCCACCCTTGTGGCTTAGAAGAGTACTAACCATGTCTTAAAGTGAGTGTAATTATAGCTATTATGGCAGCCACACGTGTAGAGGCATGGCAAAAGGACTATGAAATTAACTATGGCAGGAAGGCATGGCAGAATGGTACTTCAGAGAGACTTGAAGAAAAATCTCAGTTTTTCTCATACAAACATTATCTCTCTTTATATTAAAACAAAAACATTACAAAGTAAAAAAAAAGACAATGCAAGCCAGCCATATATTACAAGAAGAAGAAGCTCAAACATAAATGAAATCAAGCTCACATGGCCCCCTTCCATCATCATTATCATCAAATGTACAAACCTTGAAATTAAACCTCCACACATTTAACATGTTCCTCCTCACTCTCAACAAACCATACAAGTAAGCTAGTAACTCCCTTCATCATGGGTCCCCTCATTCCCTTCTTTCCAATCAAAAGACACACAAACTACCGGTCTACTAAACTACTAAGTAGCTTGGAAATACCTCAACCTCAACACAAAGTTAAAATAATAATAATAATAATAGCAATCACTTGATTGTGGTATACATTTTTTTTTACTAAGGTGACAAGTACATCCCGAAGGATATTAATGAACATGTACAAATTCAGTAGTGTGGGAGCATAGAGGCTCAACAGAAATCTATTTGTTAGAAATCCGATGTGATTCCTTCAAATCGTGAGAGAGACAAAGCAAGAACAAAAAAGAAAAAACAAGCAAGAAAAACACTTGTTTTACTAATTTTCTCCAAAAATTTTTTTACAAGGATAAACAATATAAAAGGAAATCAGAAACCTTAATATAGTGAAAATATCCAAAATACTCGTGAGTGTCCAATATGATTAGACTCAATACAACACTGTTCACATAATCCGACCTCACCTTGTAAGGGAGGGGATTCGATCTTTAAATTCTTATAAGATTACTATCTACTATTTAACAAGAGACCCTGGTATTAATAGGCCTTTGCGCCGTTGATTAAATTGTGGTATACATTGACTGCTCAAAATTCTACTCTCATTTGCAAACAATCACTCCCATCTCTGTAAGAGACAATGGCAAGCAATCATAGCTACCGAGTCGGTTGAAGGTCACTTTAATACCTACTAATATATATATATATATAGAGAGATACATACCCCCAGTTCCCATCTTCTATGCTTTCAACTCGCTATCGGAGTCGGGGATACAATGGGGAACGGATCCGAGTCGGAAAACAGCGTGCAATCAACGGCAACCACGTCATCGTCGTCACCTTCCTCTCCGGCGCCAGAGACATCCAGACCCGACCCGAAAAGGGGTGGTAAACGGGCGAGAGACAGCAGCCGCCACCCGATATACAGAGGAGTTCGGATGCGGACTTGGGGCAAATGGGTGTCGGAGATCCGAGAACCCAGGAAGAAGTCGCGCATATGGCTCGGCACGTTCCCCACGCCGGAGATGGCGGCGCGGGCTCACGACGTGGCGGCGCTAAGCGTGAAGGGAGACTCGGCGATACTGAACTTTCCGGAGCTGGCGGCCACGCTGCCGCGACCGGCGACGCTGGCGCCGCGGGACGTGCAGGCGGCGGCGGCCAAGGCCGCCGCCATGGTGCCGGAGCCTGCGCCGGAGCCGGACGAGCTCGGGGAGATCGTTGAGCTGCCGCGGCTCGGCGACGAGTGGCTCGACTCGGCTGAGTTCGTGTTTCATGATGACACGTGGGCGATGGAGCCGGGATTCTTCTTATCGGATCCGGGTTGGGCCGACGCCTTCGTTCAAACGGGTCTCTTGTGGGATTACTAATGGAGCTCCGTTAAGTCTCTCTTCAAGCCCTTCTCTTTTTTCATAGGGCCAAAAATCAAAATCTCTCTCTTTTTTTTACATAAATTTTGGGTGCTAGTTTTCTATATGTATTATTATTATTATTATTATCTATCTAAATTTCTTGAGTGAGTTTTGCTTAATTTCTCTCCTAAGGGAATTAAATGAGTTTGGTTGGGGACTTTGATCCAATTATTTGGATTAAATGTATAGGGTTTGGGAGAAGAAATAATGTAGAATGAGTTGTGTGAATTCGAACCTTTTTTTGAATCTTTTGTAAGTTGTTTTTTCAAGATCATGAAGAACTGCTTTTTTTTTGTTTTATGAGTATATAATTTTTTTTAAATGAATTATTATTATGCTAATTGACGCGGGTAATATTGATTATTGGTTCTTCCAGAGAATTAAATCTAGAATAACCCGAATATTCCTCGGTCGCCTTCTTTTCCTTTTATAGAAAAAATTATAAACACGACTCAAAAGAGATGTAATTAAATAAATAAATTCATAATGCTATGTAATTGGCATTTATAAGCATACATATATCATTTCTATCTATTTACAATATGTTGTGTTATTTTCAAATAATTAATTTTTAAAATATAATCCACATATTTTGGAAGTCCAAAATATCTCAAAAAAAAAAAAAGAATTCTTGTGCATGAATGAGACCTAGAAATTGCAGGACAAACAATAACACAAACATGTGGTGGTTGTGTATATAGATATGCAACTACAAAACCAACATGAGAAACATTAAACATCACTCGCTTTTTTCATTTAATATATGTTGTCATTTTGGTAGAAATTTAACATATTGTCGTGATGTTCTCTCTTGTACTAAAATTTAGCATAACAAAAAAAAGAAAAAAATAATAATACTGTGCACCATACCATTTATTTTTAAAGCCATCATCATCTTTGTGCGAAACATGAGTTAAAAAATAATAGTTTATTTTATCTTAATCAATGTCTTGAACAATTGTTTTGTTTATGAATTAGAGATTAATTGTTACTGAAATATGAATTTATAACTCTTTTTTTAACTTTGTTAGTTAAAATGCAACAATCAATTAATTAGATTTTGATTTTGTGGGTCATCGCGCAAAAATGAATTTGTGAAGAAGATTCTTAAACCTTTTCCTCATTTTTTTTTTTCCTCTTGATTAGTTTGATTAAAAAATGCACGAAGTAATATGCTTGTTAGGGCACACAAAATTACGGGTTAATTTCTGATACCATTTATTGAAAACAAGAAAGAGGTTAAGTTCTGATACCATATATTAGAAACGATCATAATTATGAGTTTGTTTTTATTTTTTACCTTATCAATAACATATGAAATAGAAACAAATTAAACCAAATTAAGGCATCACCAACCAATTTGTTTGAACCCCAAAAATACACTCAAGAGCTTTTGGATTATGTACAAGGGGACTCAAAGTTCGATTCACTAATTTGCTTCCACTAATTAATCCCACAAATAATCTCTAAATTAAAATTAATATATATCACATATTAAGATGTTAATTGTTAGTAATGCTTTGTCAATCACATATTATGATATATTTTAAGTATTTACAATGAGTATTACTTCCTAAGGAACATGCTCTAGTACGATAAATTTTACAACTTGTAATTTAGATTTATATGAATATTGGACTAAGAGTTTATTTTTTATTTTTTTAATAAAATTTTAAGAGTTAACATTATGGGTCATGAAAGTGAGCTGAGATCGATTACTGTATTTGAGTAATCGTGTGATCTATACCGGATATCTAGTTAGAATTGAAAAAAAATGTTTTATCGCTCATTAAACTATCATCATAAATGAGCATAGAAAATAAAATAGTTTTAAAAAATCATTTTTATTTCTTAATTATAATATAATGGGAAAAATCCAAATCTTCACCCTAGTTTAGATTTGTGGGTGAAAACAATTTATAGGGGTAGGACTTGATGTGGGGAACCTCAAAGATATAGAGATATGGACGGTGACCTCTCTGTTTTAATTGTAACTAGACTTTGCTATGTTTATGCAAAAATTTTATTTTATTTCATAAAAACAGTGAGAGATAAGAAAGGACACACTCACAATTGAAATAAAAACAAGTAAACCATGCCCCACCACTTCCTTTGTACCTTGTTTTTTTTTTTTTTGAAAAAAATACATAAATCATATTCATTTATTGAGATAATTAAAAGTCTAAAATAGTAGTCCCTTGCTGAACCAGATATTACATTTCCTCCACATTGTTTGACGGTGGGGTGTATGTGGCATACCCATGGTGGGGTCCCTCAGTCACCTCCTCGTCAAAGTCCGCGTCTAGGGGATTCGGCCCGTGTTCCACTTCTGTGAGGGTGAGACTGCGTTTGGTGGAGGTAACCAGATGTTGAAGCTGAGCGCATGTGCGCTGTCGAACCACGAGAGGAAGAGGAAGTCAATATGTCGGATGAGTCTTGTATAAACACGTCGTTTATCGTTGAAACATCTCGAGTTCCTCTCCAGCCATAGGCTCAAGGTGACGGCCAACACCAGCAGACTCCAACCCTTTTGGAGGTGTTGTCCCAGCTTCATACCGATTGATGAATCTCCCCAAAGGTCTCGTACCTTCGTGGGGATGATCTTGTTTCCTAAGAGGAGCGTGTAGTGGGACCATAGCTCTGCTGAATAACGACATTTGATTAGTAGATGCTCAATATTCTCTTCGAAGTTGTCGCACAGGAAGCAGGGCCTCCTTTCCCCTTGTCATCCTCTCTTCACAAGGTTTTGTATTGTTGGTAGCTTGTCTGCCCATACCAACCAGGCGAACAATTTGACCTTTAGGGGGGTGACTTGATTCCAAAACCACATCGGAAGGGGGCTTCTTGTGCCACCATCGATACAGAAGCGGTAGAGCGACTTGACTGTGAACACTTGTGTTGGGGTAAGCCGCCACCTTCTTTGATCCATCTGCAAGGTTCCACAGTGGTCAAGGTGCTCCTGTAGACCTTGCCATAGTTCACCCGCCCCTTGTGACAAGGGCCCCAGTTTGAGAAGGGGTATTCCCCTCTCGTTTAGTTGTCGTGCTTCCCAGAATGTGAGCTCTGCTTTCGTAATTAATGTTTGTAGCTCAGGGCAACGTCCATAGGGGTTGATTCCGTTGAGCCAGTTGTCGAACCAGAGTCGAATTGTGTCCCCCATTCCTGGTGAGACTACTACGTTTGCCATGGTAAGGTTTCGTTGCTCTACGACTCCTTTCCAGAAGAAGGAGGCCCTGTTTGGAGCGGGTCTGAATGGGTTCATATGCGCACTTTTGAAGTAGGCGTGAGAGATGATTCTTCCGCAGATCCCAGTTTGCCCATTTAGTAGTCGCTACCACCATTTTCCAAGGAGCGCTTCGTTGAAGGCTTTCATATTAAGGATGCCCTATCCTCCAAGGTCTTTTGGCCTTGTGAGGGTTTTCCATTTCACTAGCCGGTAGGCTTTGGAATCTGGGTTGGCACCCCTCCATAGGAAGTCTCTCCTGATCCCCTTGATGCGGCGGAGCATCGAGGGGATCAATGGCTTGGGTTGGCCCTGTTTTTGTTACTTTTACTCAAACATATGATATAAAGATGTGTTCATGACCAATGGCCTATTAGCCAATTAGTATCAGGTCTCTTGTATAGGATTTCGTTGGTTAAGACAAACCAAAATTCAAACCCTTAGAATCACATAAAAAAACATATGCAGAAGGAGCCGTGTTGTCCGTCCTTGACTTTTAGGAGATGCTTGTCGTCTTTGTCCAAAAAAAAAAAATTGTTCATATAATTTTTATATATTTTATTTATCAGAAAATTTCATCCAAGTAGTTCTTGTTATAAAAATAGAATAGGTAATTAACTGTTGCTCCCTTGAACAGTGCCCAACTTCTCTCTGGGTCCCTGGCACTGTTCATCCCATCCCTTAGGGTCCTTGGGTGGGGACTTAGTGTAAATAGGAGTTTGGGTGGGTAGGGAAAAAAGGTGAACAATACGCAAATAGTGCAGGGACTAATAGATAGTTTGCTCAAAATAGAATGATTTGGAATATTGAGGTTAAAAGACTATCAAATAATTTCTATGTTGTTTCCATCTTGCAATTAATCACATACAGTCCTTTGATGTTCACTATGCATTTATTTAATGTCAATTAATTCTCTTATTCCCTTAAATTTAATTCCTTTTTTTTATCGGAAGAGATGATCAGTAAATATGGTTCCTTCTATGTTCAATAAAACTTGCAATTACACCATCACTTCCAAGTTTGTACTTCATTTTATGACACTATATTGATTTCAATTCACCATTCAAAACAAAAATCAAGGTACATGTGGACCTCTTCGAAGTTCTATCAAGGAAATTAACTGGACAATATATTCTTGATAATTGAGAAAACTAAATATTGTTACAAGATTAATTAATATTATTAACACCAAATTAACAATTTAAGCAAATTTATTTCTTAAATTACTATATTTCAGTTTAGAATTATATATTAAGATACTTATTTAGACTTCCGATCGACTTATAAACATATATTTCTACCTGCTCCTGTTATTTTGAAATGATTATATATATTGAGAATCCGACTAAAAATATTTAAGATGCTCATCAGTAAAAATATTTGATCTAAATAACATTATAAACAAGATATATAATACTTTCTATTGATCCTCTTCCAATGCACCTAGAAAGGAAAATAGAACAAGTGACCCACACCCCATACTTGGTTTTTCTCTGTTTAATCAGCATTCAGGTTCATGCATGCAAGTGGTTAGAGAAACTATATGGTTAATTATCAGCGGACCCTTCTCATAGCTGTTCTTTTGCATCAAGCTAGCTAGGCCCACCAATTAGCTCCTCTTTGTTCTTTGAATATTAATGTTCAACCACTAATTTCACTCAAATACTTTTTTTTTTTTTGATAAATGTAAATCAACCCATAATACATTAGATAGAAAGGTACGTAGTACAATAAATTACTAATAATAGATCAAACTTTGTTTTTGATAAATATGAACAAGTCACTGGAATCACTTCACAACAGTGATTTGAATCCTTAACCTCTTCTTATAAGAAGGAATGGGTTAACTAACTTTCATGGTGATAATTGGTTTAGATCAAACCTGTTGTGGATAGTGGGGTGTACAAATTGAAGAGTGAACAATGGCTTGGATGCAAAACAATCAAGGTAGTTTTTGTCCTTAAAGTGTTATTTGCCCCCACTACTAAGAGTATGTTGAAGGGTTTGAATGACAAATAACCTTCCAGGATTCACCAAAGCCAACCAAGAAAAAAGATCAACAATTTTTTTGTTCTTGCCAAAGAATACTCAAGAACAAGTTTAAAAAATGGAGAAAGGAATTAGAGAGTGATTGTATATATTTTGTCATTGGTTTTATGTTGTATTTATAGCCCAATGGTGTCCTAAAACACATCCCTTTGGAAAAGGCACACATTCTTTCAAAGTGATAGAGAACAACCTTTGATGAAAAGACACATCCAATTTTAAAGAGAACAACCTTTGATGAAAATACACACCCACTTTCAAAGTGAAATAATACAACCTTTGACAAACTTGATTTCTCCATTAATTTTACTTAGTTTTTCAAGCTATCATGTCTTATAAGCATTATAAAAATGCTTATTTTCCAACAAAACCTTGTTGCCTAGATGATATCGACGACAAACATTGTTACTTTTAATCAACAAAGTTTTCTAGAGTGAGAGAGGTATTTCATATATTTTTATCTTATTTTCATAGTTATTTGTTTGCTAAAATTCTACTTTTATTATTTTTTGTGTTATTTGTCCTAGTGAAATACTGAGTTATTACCAATGACCTAAAAATTCTATTGGTATCCGAGTCCCTTGTTAAGATATAGGGAATCTCCTGGGGATATCCGGATTACCTTATTAAAAAAAAAAATATTGGGTTATTAATTTATGCTTTTAATGCTAGATATTATTTATTGTCACGCAATACATAGTTTCACCAACAATGTACTTCTCAACAACATAGTGCATTATTGGAATAATTAATTAGCTTGATTTACATTGTATCAATTATGTAAATGATACAATGTAAATAGCTAGATATCCATATATGGATGCTGATATGGTGGGATCTGGATAGCTACGTGGCCCTAATCCGAGCATACACAAGGTTGGATCCTACATACTCACTAATATCGATCCTGAGGCATTTATCCCATCAAGACATGATAGTTGCCCAGGTCTGTAACGGAGGAAGAAGATCATGGGCAAGAATCGGGGCACGATGGCCGCACGCGGTGTTGTAGAAATGTTGTAGAGAAAGTGTAGAGGTGGAAAATGGATTTTAGTAGAGATGAAGTCTCGAGGCACGTTATAATGTCGCTCTCCTTAAGAGTAAATTAGCCCCCACCGATTCTATAGTACAATGGGTTACCGGCTAATTTTCTTTAGGATATAACGGAACTTCTTTTCACCTACGCTTATACTATCGAAAGTGAAACCTTTGAAAAATGGGAAAACAAGAACGTGAATCAGAATTTTGATGCTTTGTATGGAGCACCAAAACTTCGTAATGCCTTTAGAGAGGAGTGTAGAGAGGGAAAGTGAGTGCTTGAGAGAAAATTATTGTTGTGAATTATCATGCAAACTCATAAGCTATATATAGCCAATGATACACCCCTTTGGATATGACACAACCCATCATGAAGAAGTAACACTTCTTTGGATAGACAACTCATCATGAAGAAGAGTGTCCTTTCAAATAGGTAACACCCCTTTGCATGAGTCAAGCCTTTTCAATGTGTCCCTCTCCTTCTTTACACCCTTTCATAAAATCCTTTCATAAAACCATTTCATAAATATATTTTATTATAAAAATATCCAACACGCTGATGGTGGAATCGAGGTCCCGATAATGGCTCGAGAAAACTCAATAAAGGGAAGATGAGAGGAGAAAAGGTAGGTGGAATTTTGAAGAACCATATACATCTCGTTTGACCTGATTATCTTCTATCTCTGCTGACTTGAGCATCGGAGCTTCTTCGGGTGGCCTCGTCGCCCCAAGTTCACTTTTTCTGCCTTGGTGTAGGTTGCTGTCCACTTCTCAGGTGATCTCGACAATCCCAACTCAATACAAATTTAACAGTTGATCAAGAAGCCGATCCTGATCTCGAGGGATCACCAGTTTCGACATCAACAGATGCAATATATGATCTCACCATAAGGAAAAGTTAATGACAAGTTTATGTCATCTTGGCTCTTAAAAAACCATGCATGTGATTAAAATGTGATTATTCTTTAATCGCATGATTATAACTAATCCTCTAAGAAAACAAGTCTAAGGACTTTGCTAACTAAAAGTTGGTACAAACTTGATGATGTGCTCAAATGCATGCCAAATATCATTCGCTAACTCATTGTTTAGTGTTTGTCTCAATCACTAATAATCTTTGATTAATTCATGCAAGACAAGCTAAATATTATATTCTTGTCTGTAACCTCTTGTGATTAATTATTCCAAGTGAGTTGGTTGCAAAACTATAAAAAAATAAAAAAGAACAAAAAACAAGTCGAGAATAAAAAAAACACTCTTCTTGAATCACCACCTTTGTTAATTATTTGATAATGGTTGGAGGATGGTCATCCATGCTAGCAATTAGGAAGAATGAAGAGTGGTTGCATATATGTATAGCTTGCTCATCATTCATCAACACACCTACCTACACTCTCCAATGATGATATAAAGAGACAGAGTATTATATATATATATATACAGGGCATACTACTACGCAGTACCTTATCCTTTAATGTAAAATACGATCGCCTCCATTTGACTTACTTGCATAGTATTTTGAGAAAATCCAACCGTACGGATGGAAAGAACATCGAAAAATAAGCTAGCATGTCAATTTTCATACAATTTGGGAACTTGTAGGGTCTTCATCTTAACGGGTGAAATTCTGAACTGATAATATTTTTATAAATTTTCACCCGTTAAGATGAAGACCCTACAAGTTCCCAAATTGTATGAAAATTCACATACTAGTTTATTTTTCGATGTTCTTTCCATCCATATGGTTGGAAATCCTTAAAACATGCTCTAAGGGACAAAATGGGAGGCGACCTTACAGGAACAGTGTTCCAGCCGGCCTTATAGTAGCATGCCCGTATATATATATATATATATATATATATATATATATATATATATATATTTGACATAGACCATAAAGACCCCCCACCATACGGGTCAGTGAGGGATGTGGTCATCGGCTCCGGAGAGTAAACTCACTCGATCGCCTCTGATCCCTCATTGTGCGCATACAGTCCTCATTTACATAGACGGGGACTTGATCCCCGGACTTACCTAAGGAGAATTACCCAATACATGGAACCCAAGGTTATACATAGTACTATACATCAAACCCTAAATTAAGTAATGCTTTTGCTAGGGTTTTGAGCTCATCCTGACCTTCAGCCATGCCTGTTCACAGTCTAGGAGTCTGAGAAGCTCAGAGCACTGTGCTATTTATTCCTTGAAGACTCTCTTTGTATGGAGAACCTCACCAATACAGCAATACTAGTCAAGCTCTCTCATTTAAGACATGCAGTGAAGTGCTGTACATGGTCCCCATAACCAAACATTAACTTCAGTACTAGAGCTTCTTCAAGTGATCGATCCTATATATATATATATATATATATATCATATATATCAATAGAGTTTTGTTAATTAATTAGGCATCTCATTCTCAAGGCCTTAGTTTTGGTTTTGATAGTTTGTGGATCACGTACTACTTATGTCAGATGAGATGCTTTATAAGTTGTACATATTCACAGTTCAATCAAATCTTCAGTAATCTCAGTACTAGGCAAGCATCTTTCAGATTCAATATTTTCTAGTACCAATCAATGTATATATATGTATACACACCACAGTAGTTGTCAATTAATTAAGACATTGATAAACCAAAAATGAACATATATATCTATAACTGCATTGAATATACAAGTTCAATATATATCTTGAATTTGATCAACTTAGGTAAGCAGTCCTTCTCAAGATTCACAGGTGCAAGTCATTAGGCTTGTACCAAATATTTTCATGCAAGTTTGAGCTTCAAACTATATATATATAAATATATATAAATACTTCCGTGCAATTATAGATACCAGATTTCTGATCTCTTTCTCTATATATCCGTGGTCCTTTTGTCCTTGTTCCCATTCTAAAGCTTCAATCACTTGGGCCACTATAAGTTAATGAGCCAGCTATGAAGTTCCTGTTAACTACTTAGTTAATTTGTGAGCTAGATTTGGACAGCAGAGAAAGAGGAGAGAGACTTAATTAATGCGGGCATGGATCCAAATCTGGATCTTTTCACAATATCTTTGAATTGGTTGCACTTGCATGCATTCTTGTTTCTTGCTAGCTGGTTCTTAATTTGAGACAACTTTTCATGTCTACAGCAGGTCATATATATATATGGTGGGTCTAGTTTTACATGTTATAATTAATTGACTCCTCCTCTATATATCACCATACCATGCATTCATGTTTCCTTCCATTTAAATTTCCAGCTTGGGTTTTCAAGGTTGATGATCAATATAATGGAGAGTAGTACTTGTAATATTCTTTCTGAATTTATGACCATTAAATATGTTGTGTGTATTATCAATTATATATGGCCTAGATTAGACTTGTTACTATATATTTCTCTTTTCTTCTTCTTATATCTTCAACATTAATAAATCTAAACTAATTCTTCTTGAGTTCATCGTTTTTTTTTTTTTTTTTAGGAATCGCGTTATATAAAATTATAAGTTTTTGAAGATATATTGAAGGAGAAATGGATTGTGTTATGGCAATAGAGGAAGTCATGGTAAAGACATGGAGTTGAGCATGAAGTGGAGCCAATTAATTACTAGATGGAGACAAAGGCATTAGGTGCCAGCCAAATTGAGTATTGATAATTAATGGAGGGGTCCTCAGAATCTCAATGTATAGTTTGGTTTTCTCAGAACTTCTTTAACTTTTTATCATTGATCATACATTGGACCAGACCCATCTGATCTTTCATGTGCTTGAGAGGACATGCATGCAAACCCTAAATGGACTTTGTGGGTTCATGAATTTCAAGAATTTTAAAAGAAAAATAAAAAAACATAGGACTTGGAGTTTTTCTGGTGTTTGGTGGATTTCAATGCTTCTGGACAAATCCTAATTTATGTAATACCTATTTATTTTATATATACAAAATTTAAGTATTTTAAAATATATATTTTTTACAGTTTTTTTTTTTTTGAAGAAAAACAAATAAGAGAGAGAGGAGGAAGGTTCGTGGAGAGGGAGTTGTACATTTATTGATACTTTATTAGTTAACACCAACTTTTATGTTTCATATTACAACCGAGTAAAATAAGGTCTTGTTTTATAGAGCTCCAGAGACAATTCCTACCTTAATGAATATGTGATTAAAACATTTATCTCTAACCTTGATAATATTAACATCAAAATTAACACCTACTCCTAATTATTATAGGACTATAACAAAGCTCAGTTTGTGTTTATCTTTAATTTTATCAACTATTATAATTATTTAATAAAAACAAACCTTTTCAATTATAAAGTAAAAAATATTTCTTCCTTCATTAAAATAAAATATTATTACTTTCTTTAAATTAATATATTTGATGTTTTTAGATGGGTTGGAGGTAAGAAGTTTGAGAGAAAAAAAAATTAAAAGGAGGTAAGATTAAAAAAAAATATGGAAATAATATAATAATAGTAATTATCATGATAGATTACATCTCCCTTTTACATTTTAAATTTTTTTAATTACCGTTTTTCTTGAAAAAAAAAATACACTCACCAATAATATTGATTATTTCATTTTACACTTTGTTAATGTAGAGATCTGCTCCTCCTAGGGATCAGAACAGATCTCGATCAACGAGTGAGAGACGTCGGTGAAGACTAAAGTGCTTCAATTGATTTTAAGGGAGAGATCGGTTATATATGATCGATGACTTCTCTGGTTCACTCCTTCGACTTCGCAGGATCAATGCCTCCTCCAGAGATCGAACCTCTCCGTGAAAAGGAACTGCGGAGAAGGAAGATCCGAGCACTCGTGCTCAGGGGATCATCTGGCGCTCAAGTCAAGGACTTGAAAAGGAGATGGAAGAGAGAGAATAGGAGAGAGAGATCATAGAGGGTTCTGGGAGAGAGATACTCAAATTAACACTCAATCTCAGTGGAATCAATGTCAGGTTGCAAGTTTAAAATATCTTCTTTGTGAGCTGATAACCTCTTTTTATAGCCCGAAGACCGTTAACTACAAGCCTGGAGATCGTTAGTTGCCAACTTTTAGCGTCTTTTGAAATCCATTCTCCACCATCAGATGACTAGGTGATTATGTTGCAGTTGGACTCTCATCTCGGCACTCACAATCATGCCACGTGTTTTTGAATATTTTCCCCCAATAACACATTTTTAATAAATCTTCCTCCAATTTATGAGTTTGAAAGATTCAAACTAATACTATTTATTGGTAATAGATGATCTATAGTGAAAAACATTCTAGTGACGATAGTGATGGAAATTTTTTTCAAAATCCTTATAACCCTGAATTTAATGCACTGTTATTCTTCTCATTTACAATATTCTTCACATGATGGTCAACCAAATTATTAAGATGAGCATTCTTAAAATTACATGAGTAAATTAAAAGAATTGTTTAGCATAAAAAAAAACTAATATTTAATTTTAAATATTGAGAATATAAATGGACAGAAAAAAGACAAGAACCGCAAAGCACGTGCGTGGCAAGTGCGGAAGCTGACGCGGGAATATCTAATAAACAACCAACAAGGTGTGAAAGCGACTGTCGGCAGCACGACATACTGCCACGTGTCCAACTACAGTAAACGGCTAAAAATTCCCCACATGTAAACCCGCGAAAGAAGAAGGAACCCTTCTTTTCAAGATTTGCGGCTGTGGATGAGTGACCACTTTGAAAAAAACAAAGACTTCAAAACAGGTTGGTGTTGGCTGTAGGTGAGCCCCAATGGCTCATTCTGGTCAACCTATGGGACCAGATACAACACAGTATAAAGGTTGGACCACTGTTCTTGCGGTAGGGGTGAAATTGCTTCAATTTGGGTCGGTTTGGACAATTTTCCAAACCAAACAATATTTTTTGATTAAAAAAAATCAAATTAAATTAAATCTAATTGTTTGAAAAATGAAACCAAATAAAACTGGTTCAATTTGCGGTTCAGTTCAGTTTGAAAAATAAATCATAATTACATATCTATTCTCTCATCATATCTCTCCTTATATAGATGAGAGTGTAAGATAAATTATAAACTTTTTATAATTATTCTATGAGATAAATGTTGATCCAATTCAAATTTAAATATCAAATCATAATCAAATTATAATTATCTCCTTTCACCAATCCTTACAAGGTTAATCCAAGTCGGATGACATATGTTGGTTCAATCACATTAAAAGTAGGAATATACTGTTCGGTTTGGTTCAAACTCCATTTCTGAAATTTCAAACCGAACCGAAACGAATATTAATTGATTTCAAACCAAACCGAACCAATTTATTTTCGGTTTCAACAATTTAAAAAATCAATAGCTTCTGTGGCTTCGTTTGGAGCGGTTTGACGGTTTTGAATTTCAGCCTTAGTTCTCGGTTGAGTTAGGGTTTTTTCATGACGGTTTTGAGTTTCAGCCTTAGTTCTTGGTTGGGTTAGGGTTTTTTCATGGCTATATATATATATATATATATATATAGAGAGAGAGAGAGAGAGAGAGAGAGAGAGAGAGAGAGAGAGATGTTTTGATTCAAGCCCTGTAACTTATTAGTTATTGGACATAAAATGTTTGGCAATGTTATGTGGGGACTTGCTAAAATATAGTATTATTTATATGGTCAGTGTGTACGCTAGTAAGTCTTTGAAACAATCCACATCACATATGGTGGCCTGGACCAGTAGTAGTGGTCTTCACTCTTCAAAGTTCAAACAATGAAAGATGTCCCCCTCCATCAGCTACTCATTCAGCTTTCACAATCCAATCAAGCATGAAAGTACTGATTAGCCAGCCTATATGAGTCTAGTCTAGAAACTCACCGTCCTACCAATTATCAAGCATGATATATTTTAGAGTTTTTTACTTACCATCATGTAGAAAATAACCAAATTATTTGTTATATCTCATTTTTTTTTTAATAATATCTTATAACTCCATATTTTATATTTGTTCTATTTATTATCCCTGACCAAACTTTTATATTTTAACTTAGGTTAGATATAAATACATATAAAATGACTCATTTGATATTTTGATATATAATATCCTTTTCAATGTATTCTATATCACACTCTCAAATGAGAAATTTATCAATTCAAAATGTATACTATGGACTCAAATTTAATTTCTGATATATTTACATATTTTTTTAAAATAAAAATCTAATTATTTTATTTTACTTTGAATATCTTATAAATAATTTTGTTTATTTTTTAATACATGTTATTATCATTATTTTTTTATAAAGATGACAAATGCCCCCATAAGGGAAGTTAGGGATGGGCACGGGTGTGGAGCCTACCTCAACACACCTGAGCCCTCATCTATGTGAGTGGGGGTTCAAACTCAGTTCGTCTGAGAGAACACACCCTACGTAGGAACCCGGTACCAATAGGCTAAGAGGTCGTTGGTACATGTCATTACCAATTAAATAAAAATACAAGTTATCTCCTTTTTTGTTATAAATTAAACATAAATTTACTTGTAACCCCCTTAATAAAATCATAATTTATTTATAACCCCTTTCAAAATATTTTTAATTGTCTATTAGGCATGAGTAAATATCAACCATGAAAAGATGATATTTTTATCTTTTACTTGGTATTTTAAATGATTTTGAAAAAAATATTCAACATTTTTTAGTAAGCTCGTGAAAGTCCCTCCTCAAGACCGAGCGTCGTAAGCTGTTCAAAGTCCCTCTTCAGGGCTGAGAATCACAAGCTCGTCAAAGTCCCTCTTTAGGGTCGAGCCCTTCTAAGGGCTCGTCGAGGTCCCTTTTAAGGATCCCATCGCTCGTAAGCTCGCCAAAAACCCCCGGAGGACCGAGCGGAGAATGTTCAGTCTTCAGGAAAAAATCATCCCCCTAGAGGGCAAGACCACAAAGTCCTGTCGGTTATGTCATCAGGAAAAAATCATCTATCTCGAGGAGAAGACCACAAAATCTTGTTAACCATGATCCCAGCTCTGGTCTTTAGGAAAAGATCGTCCTCCTTAAGGGGAAGACCACAAAATTCTGTAGACCTCGGAGTCGGACACATCTTCAGGAAAAGATCATCCCCCTTAGAGGGGAAGACCACAAAGTCCTATCGACCCCGACCATGCCAAATGTGTTTTCTGGATGAGGTCCTCTGCAAGAGAATGAAAACAGAGGACTCGCAAGAAAACGCAACTCCTCGCATTTCACAACACACTATGGCATGTGTTATGGGGGGAATTGGGTCATAGGCGTGGCACGACTAGACGTAATAAGGATAATAGGATTATGTACCAGGTTAGCCCATTCTCGGGGAGCCACGTGGAGATTCTCCACTACCTGCCTGCAAAGGGCGCGCGCCTGCGTAGATGTCAAGGGCGACATCTGTCAAGGACGCACGCCCACATTGACAAAAAAAAGACAAACGAGGGCCAGGTAGTGCTATGAACTCAACAACTTGTTAGTATAAGTTTGATAGCTTATACTAAGTATAATTTTAAGAGTGAGTAGATTGTATGCGGTGTAGACATGTATATATATACCTTCTAAGTTCATTTAAGTAACATTTTTTGTTGATGAGACAAGACAAATACAATAAGATAGATGAGAGTTCTTTGTGCTTGATGAGTCATAAATTGTAATTAATTAAGCAAGTGATTTGGAGCTTTATAATATATGAGGATTAGTACAACATTGCTTGGCCCTCTCTACCTACTGAAACTATTGTTTAAAGAAAGTGGATCAAGATTTTTGTCTCAATAGAAAGACATGCTAATTAAGGACAAAATGAAACAATTAAAGTAAGTAATCACATCAGTGTTTTGTCTAATGCATCATCAAAGTTGAACATTACCATCATTTTCTATCAATTTTATTCAAACATTTGTACCCCTTACACATTCAAAGAAAGAGATAAGATTAGTATGACTTAACAATACAAGAAATTAGTCATTAAGTTCTATAATTAATTCCGATTTCTTGTACCTACAATATGAAATTTCATGGTGGAGTTAGGCATAGTGGTTCCTTTTGATTGTGTCATCTGAAACATTTATATACATCAAATGCTTGTTTTATAACTACTCTTCAAACCATGCCCTAACAAGATCAAGGCGTTCTTACCATGCCCTAACAAGATCTGGAACTTACCATACCCTAACAAGATGAAGGCGTTCTTTTGGCTAGTGTTAGAAAACAAAATCCTCACCTTAGATAACCTAAGGAAACGAGGATGGACCGGGAACAGGACCGCTTGCTACCTATGTGAGGAACAGGAGGAAACGGTACAACACCTTCTCCTTCGCTGCCCATACTCAAAAAGTATTTGGCAGCACTTCACACAGATATGCCAGTTAGGTCACCTACCTGCACAAATACAAGATTTGTGGGGCCGAACCGTCATCGCTAACACCTTGCCCAAAGAAGCCAGAATGGGATGGAACCTGCTATCTATAGCCATTACATGGACAGTGTGGTTGGAACGCAATAGGCGATGTTTTCATGACAAACAACGCGTTTTCACAAAAACAATTCGTGACATTGACTTCCTAACATTGTCCTGGTTTGATGCAGCTCACACATCCAAAAAGCCGAAGCTGGTGGCAATGGAGTCGATTGTGAAGAGAAGCCTTGCTTTCACACGGGACGAGGACTCGCAGCACTCACCGATGAGGGACTTCGAGGACACCCAGGGAAGTTAAAGCGCTTTCCGGGAGGGCTCCAAAATACTGTTAGGGGAGCGCACGGTGTTCTAGAAAGAATATCATAGCTATGTATCGAACCCATGATGGGTTCAATCTATGTTAACGTTTTGTGCTAATAATAAATGAATGTGGTTTATCCACTTTTTTCAAAAACAAAAAAATAACTACTCTTCTTAGTAGACATATATTCCCCCATGTCAGCCAAATCATTATGCTAAAAACTTCTTGTTTTCTTTAACTCATATTGTTTGGTAGAGGTTGTAATTACTTCGTAGTTGCAAAGGAGATTTAAGTGAATTGAATGCTACTAATGCATTTAATATGTAGAAAATATACCAACTTCTAAAAAGGGAAACCATTTATTTTTTCAGGATGGAGACTCACAAAGCTAGTAAGACAACAAACATTCTTTGCATTAAGTTTTTTTTAACTATATGGGAGAAGTTCTTTATCATTCACTTCAGTGCATGATGTGATGCTTCATGCTAAATAGAGCCAGAGTAGCAGTGATCTTCTTTGGAGTTTGGGCCATGCTATTATTTTATTTTTAATCTAGATTGTCCAAATAACTAAAATTAGGTACAAAAGAAATACGCATGACCCTAGATTTTATTTCCATGGATGACTAGTAGCCTAATGTATACAAGAATTTGGGCAAGATCCCAACTTACTATACTTCTCTATCCTCCATACTTTCCTAAAAAAACACAATGATCCTGTTTGCTTCTCATAAGATATTTTTGTCACTTTCTATCACAAGTTCAATTGCTACATTGCAAGAAGATGGGGCCATATTCTGGTTTGAGATATTGTCCTCCATAATAGAAGTGGAAATATAAAATTATCATAAAGAATCACAAGTTCATATAAGGCAATATTCTATAACAAAACCACAAGAACAAGACAGCAACTTATCACTCATAAGACGAAGATCAAATTATGCTCATAATCCTGTCAATATAAAATAAGCAATGATAATTTCTAATGAACAGTAGGTTTGGCAACCTTTCTTCATCATCAATTAATGACATGAAAATATATATATATAGTGTGTGGTGCAACAAGAACAAAAATCAATTGGGAAACCAAGATCAAATAAGAATATGAATTCTTGCTAACTTGAGATCAGAATCATCCATAGTTAAATGCAGAGAAATCTTCCAAGAAAGAGCAAAGGAATCCTGCCATATCTTTTTGTCATATCATGTAACAATCCGAACAGTGGCAATACAATAAAAGGCATGTCTTTCTTCATCAACTTGTATTATATTTATGAAAGGCTACAGGAAAGACATTAGTGTAACTGTAGAACATTGTATATAAAAAGAGAAGTATAACATCATGCCATCAAGACTCCCATCAGACAGTCTCAGTCTTCTTAGCAGCACAGCTACCACCATTTTGTCTAATATAATCATGCATGTCAACCCCTAGCTTGACATACATCAACCCTATGCCTCGCAGGAGAACCTGGATGACTATAATCAAATTCTCTTATTTTGGTTCAAGAGATTTATTCCCTAGCTTATTCTTTATCCAAATACAGCATCTAAGATTAGCTCATGCTGGATTAAGAATCCTATTCTAAATAAACCAAAACAGAAGAAGGGGTGAGAGTCAAAGGCATAAAAGCGAATAAGCCACCTTCACCTTAATCTCTATCATCCCTTAATTCTTCATGAAACACTGATGGTATTTAAAGCCTAAATGAAGGACAAAATTTGAAAAGGGCAACCAGTTAGAATTCAATGAAATGGCTGTACATATTAATGATCCTTCTTGCAGCTAACTCCTATAACACCGAAAATCCAATCAGAAGTATGAGCCACACATAGTCCATGGGGCACATTTCTTAGTCCTAGGGAAGAAGTCCAGAGTCCAAACGTTTAAGTGGCTGGTCATCTCAGGTACCAAATATTCAAGTCCTAGGGAACAAAAAGGCCACAGATATGAGTTGGCCTGAGTCCTTTCATGCTCTTGGATCTTAAAAACTTATGACAGCATCACTGACAATGATGTTAAAGAACCAATAATTCTAGGGCAGGCACATGCTAAAATGAAATGAAGGATTGAAATGCAATTAAATGATTTTTCCTGTATTCTTGGAGAAAAGTAACTATTGTTTTATATCCTACAAGAGATACAAATTATTCCAATCCAAGACAATTTTGTAATTTGTTTCATATTTATCTTTTTTTCTTTTTACAACGACATAAAACATTGAGAAATCATTCATGGATCAACTGAATCATAATGAAATCTAATAACATCCAAGTTTTTAACTAGACAAGAATGTACAAGACAATGATAAATATACACCTATCATGAACATCACCATCTACTAAGAGTCAAGGAAAAAAAAAGGAAATGGAAAAGAAAGAAAATTTTACCAGTTGGCCAATAATTCAACCAAGCCCAGCAAACCTCAAGCACATACATAGCGGCGCTTGAATTGATATCATTCAGAAAAAGAATAAAATAAATATGATCTATGTTATGAATTTTGCTAAAATATTTTTCCTGCATATCATGCAGCGCAGCATTGATGGGAATAAGTTAGTGGATTTTACAGCAGTGGGAGCAAAATTGGAGGTCTAAAATTTATACACAAAAAAATGTTCCCTTCAATCAATTATCATAAGAAATAAACTGAGTTTATTAAAAGATGCCCTTATGATCATGAGACAAACTGAAGAACTCACTCCCTCACATAAAAATGTCTGAATCAATTTGTTGAAGGTTTGGAAAGACCTGCTTCAACGTGCTTGAATAATCTTGAGAGCTTGCCTGCAAAAAGAGGCCATCAAATTGTATTTTAGTATAGTATATTGGAACAAGAGTAAACACGGCTTTCACATGAAAAATTCATTCTCATAATTCCTTCAAAACAAAATGGCAATCTTGATTGGTCATGTTACGGCTAAAAACCGGCGTCGCCATTAGGATCAACACCGATCTAGCCGAACTGTTAAGAATTTATATTTAAGGGACTCAGATCGTAGGAGAGTTAATTATTCAAGACAGAAATATAAGACACGCCTATTTTACGTGGAAAACCCCATAAATCTGGGGAAAAAACCACGGGCCTCGCTGAGGAGGAAATTCACTATGCATGAGTTGGGCATAATATTTAGGGTCCTCTTGGAGAGGAATACAACAATTTAGAAAACCCAGAGAGGGCGGCTCACCGGCCGGAGCCTGTCAGAGAAATAAAAGAAGACTGGAATATACATCACCGGAATTCAGCAGAGAGGGAGTGCAATTTGGCTTGGCCTTGAAGATGATCGGATTTGGAGCACTCCATTCGGTCGGGTCAGATTTGACTTGGGTCGGAATTGACTTGGCATTAACTTGGGGTCTAAAGTAACTTGGGGTCGGAATTGACCTTGAGGTCGGAATTGACCTTGGGGTCAGAATTAATCTTGGGGTCGGAATTGACCTTGGGGTCGGAATTAACCTTGGGGTCAAAATTGACCTTGGGGTCGGAATTAACCTTGAGGTCGGAATTGACCTTGGCCAAGAAAGAGAAAAGATTCACTGAGATTTGCTCTTCTTTCCTGAGGGTTGCTCTTCTTTTCTTGGAGGCTTGGAGAGAGAGAGATGTCCTTCTTTTGTGAGAGAAAGAAATAGAGTCTCTTGAGGCCTCCTCCCTTTGGTCCAAGAACTTCTCTATTTATAAGTTGTTAGCCCTCCACCGCCTTCAGCTTCCACCGCCTTTAGCCTTTCATAACTTGGCCATTACGTTTTGGACTTTGGTCTTCATGACTTAGCCTTTAAGTCTTTGACTTGGTCTTCATAGTGTTGGCTTGGTCTTGGATGTGCTACGCGTGTGGCCTCATAGGCTTGACCATTTTACCTCAGTATCATTACTCTAATGAGTACACTTCGTCCGAGGTCGAATCGTGGTCGGGTCATTCCCACGAGGTTGACTCAAAAGCTAAGTGTATAAGCTGGTCGGTTGGGTTGGTTGTAGCTTTGGCAGAGAACGGGGTGGAGAGACTTGAAATACAAGTGTGTACACTTGGCCCCTCGAGGGGACTTTAATTACGAGTGCATGGGCTCGGCCTCGGGAGGACTTTAAGGCACGAGCGCATGGGCTCGGCCCCAATGGGGGCTTTATTCGAGTCGAAGGACTCGCCCTGGATGGGACTTGAATGAGTCGAAGGACCTCGGCCCCATGTGGGACTTTGTTTTGCTAAAGAAGATCCTTGTCTTTGTGAATGACCGCTTTGTCTTATATTTCGATCGGGATTTTTGCCCCTTGTTCCAGATGAGATTGGTGTCTTATCCTTGTAGGATAATTTGTCTCATCTTTTGAGGGAAGGGATTTTCACCTCATCTTAGTGGGATGGGATTTTCACCTCATCTTAGTGGGCTTTAATTACGAGCGCATGGGCTCAGCCTTGTGAGAGGACTTTGATCGAGATTTTTGTCTCAGCCTCGTGGGAGGACTTTGTTGAGTCGAAGGACTCGGCCCTTGAGAGGGGCTTTGAACCTCGTTGTTTCTGAGGGCCTCAACGTTTCAGAGGGCTTTTGCCTCATGGGACTTGAGCCCCGAAGGGTCTTTTGCCCCGTGTTAGAGGATATTTTGCCCCGGAGGGACTTTAGCCCTGTTCTAGAGGATTTTGCACCCGATGGGTCTTTAGCCCCAAAGGGTCTTTTGCCCCGAAGGGACTTTAAGCGAGTCGAAGGACTCGGCCCTATGTGGGACTTTAATCACGAGTAAGTCCACTCGGCCCGTTAAATGGGACTTTATGAGCTAAGGGTGAAGCTTAATTAGGTGTTGAATCCTATATGGGTTTTTTGTACTCATGTTTGAAAAGGAAATTTACGAGCTTTGGCGCTCGGTTCTAACTTTTTGATAGGGTTTTTGACACAGCTTTCTGATCGGAATTTTAACACAACGGATTTCCGACACAGCGATCGGATTTTTTTTTTTTTTGACATCACGATCGGATTTGTTTGACATCACGATCGGATTTTTGGTACCGATCGGATTTTTTTGTCATCACGATCGGATTTTTGGTACCGATCGGATTTTTTTTTGACACAGTTTTTTGATCAGGTCCCCACGGAAGGCACCAAACTGTTACGGCTAAAAACCGGCGTCGCCATTATGATCGGCTAACCGATCTAGCCAATCATAAGAATTTATATTTAAGGGACTCAGATCGTAGGAGAGTTAATTATTCAAGATGTAAATATAAGACACGCTTATTTTACGTGGAAAACCCCATAAATCTGGGGAAAACTACTGCCTCACTGAGGAGGCAATTCACTATGCATGAGTCAGTACAATATTTAGGGCCCTCTTGGAGAGGAATACAACAATTTAGAAAAACTGCAGAGAGAGGCGGCTTACCCGGAGCCCTGCCGAGAGAAATAAAAGAAGACTGGAATATACATCACCGGAATTCAGCAGAGAGGGAGTACAATTTGGCTTGGCCTTGAAGATGATCGGATTTGGAGCACTCCATTCGGTCGGGTCGGATTTGACTTGGGTCGGAATTGACTTGGCATTAACTTGGGGTCTGAAGTAACTTGGGGAATTGACCTTGAGGTCGGAATTGACCTTGGGGTCGGAATTAATCTTGGGGTGGGAATTGACCTTGGGGTCGGAATTAACCTTAAGAGGTCGGAATTGACCTTGGGGTCGGAATTAACCTTCGGGTCAAAATTGACCTTGGGGTCGGAATTAACCTTGAGGTCGGAATTAATCTTGGGGTCGGAATTAACCTTGGGGTCGGAATTAACCTTGAGGTCGGAATTGACCTTGGCCAAGAAAGAGAAAAGATTCACTGAGATTTGCTCTTCTTTCCTGAGGGTTGCTCTTCTTTTCTTGGAGGCTTGGAGAGAGAGAGATGTCCTTCTTTTGTGAGAGAAAGAAATAGAGTCTCTTGAGGCCTCCTCCCTTTTGTCCAAGAACTTCTCTAGTTCTAAGTTGTTAGCCCTCCACCGCCTTCAGCTTCCACCGCCTTTAGCCTTTCATAACTTGGCCATTACGTTTTGGACTTTGGTCTTCATGACTTAGCCCTTAAGTCTTTGACTTGGTCTTCGTAGTGTTGGCTTGGTCTTGGATGTGCCACGTGTCGGCGTCTCATAGGCTTGACCATTTTACCCCGTATCAGGTCATATTGTGGGTCTGTGCCTAACCATATATGTCATCATAGTTCCTTCAGTGTTCAAACTTTGAAGAAAATTAATGGAATTCTTATTCAGATGTTTAATTTGAAAATTTTACTTGCCTAATAAATTCCTGTGCTCTTTGACACCTCAAATAAAACTTGATGGTTGCTAATGTCAAAATTGTGGGGATTCTAAGAAATTATTCAGGAAATATTTGAGCAGAACCCAAGCAAAATAGCTGAGATAAGAAAAAATTTGAACACCAAGGGTTGTAGGGAAGTGGTTTTATTAAATGATCAATAGATTAGATGTGAGCTTTGATTGTTAAGGTTGGCTTATCATCAGGTCTACCCAAAACACCTGTACAGACCTATTATATCCTAAAATAACATACACCATAGATATATGAAGTTGATCTTGAGCTTGGCAGTTACACTAAATATACTGATATAGACTCCCATCATTATCAAAGGATTAAAAATACATATGATCACACACTTACTGAAGGAAAATGCCACATATGATAGGAACACAAAAGGACAAAACCATCACAAGGTCATGCTAACAAGTTTAAAACAAAGGGCAAGACTTCTATTGCTCAACTTGAAAACCACGAAAATGGAAGGAGATGCACAAACTAACTGGTCTCTAAATCCTATTAGGAAATAAAAGTGGGTGAGTAAACCAATCAACAAGCCAATCCATTTATATTTCAACTTCACCAATGGGTACTTCCATAACTTCAATCAACCACTCGATAATACTAATCCATGCTAATAATATTTTTCTATTCATCTAACTAGTCCTTGACTGAAGGCATTGATCAATGTTAGAAAGGTTCGATCTAAACTTAAACAGTGTTCACAATAGGTCAGATTTAAGGTTTGTGGTGTAACTAGGTACAAAACACTGAACTCAATGTACCCCATCCTGAAAGATCACCTAATATGTATTCACAATTTTTACCTATACATTCAATATTATGTTAGGAAATGCATTCAACACCATGCAATTGGACGAGAAGTGAAATCAATCAAACCTTAAGCTAGAGTTTAAAAGTTCCAGATAAGTGTAGAAAATCTTACACACGGGTTGCGCTCAAGATATATGGTTGTTAGCTTCTCCCTTGAACCTGATACAGCTAAATCAATACCTTCCAATGATGCTATCTGGTTATCATTAAGCCACAAGTCCTCCAACCTGAATAGTACAATGATAATTACACAACTAAGAAATTGAGAAACTAGCCCAACATTCAAGGAAATGCAGAGAAAGACAACAATATTTCACCTTGTCAAGTTGTTAATATCATTAATTGAAGTAACTTTGTTAGTAGAAATATCCAAGACGCCAAGCAGATTCACTAAGGTGGATAAACCTGCCATCTTTGTGATACCATTATGGCTCAGATAAAGTTCTTCTAGCGCAACACACTCCTGAAAGGAAAGCAAGACATAAAATAAAATAAAATAAAACTTTAAAATTTAACTTGATAAAAAGATGAGTTCCCAGGCTGCAAAAAGGTTCATTTAGAATTCCATACTTGAAAACCAGCCATGGACGCCAAATGATTGCTCAAGTAGACTTATCTTTTTGATACACTTAAGACCACACAAATTCACCGTCCTGATGCGATTTCGCCCCAGCCATAATTCCTGTAGATTTGTCAAGGCTTCCAAGTTCGCCATGACCTATAATAAAGAGCATATAGATAAATACAATGAAACCAAAAATAATAAAGACCAAAAGCAGTAGTAGATTCAATAATGAAACCACACTTCAAAAAGTTGAATTACAAGGGTAATTAACTAGCTTTGAGAAAGTATTCTTCCAATACTTGCTGGACAGATAATATAAAAGAAATCTTACCCTTAATTTGTTTGATCCTAATTCAAGAATTTGCAATGCATGCAAGTGTTCGAGCTCCTCCATTTTGGTCACTTCATTTTTGGAAACATAAAGCTCCTTCAGTGTATTAGAGACCTTGGACAAACCACTCAAGGAAGATACTTCATTAAACGAGACATCAAATACCAAAAGGCTCTTGAAAATGCTAACATCGGGAATTTTCGAGAGCTTGTTGTCTCTTAGAACTAGTTCCTGCACAATAAAAACAATATTCAGTTAAGAATGTAGAGCAACAAAAGAAGATGAGCTTTCTTACCACTATATTAGTATCTAAGAACAACTAGGTTTTATTAGTAACATATTTAAGGAGGCTAAGAGAAACAATTAGATGCTTGCTAAGATATACGGTAACAGCAATCCATAAACAACTGAAAAAATTAGGTTTCTCTTTTTTATAAGACAAGCCTGCTGTCTATTACATCAAACAGCACAATACATATCTACAACACTATTTACAAGATATATTCAAATTGACCAAACCGTGTAGATAAAGTTATTATTACACCTTAGTTTTATTATTTCGATGAAACCATAAGTAGCATTTCAAATTCTTCCTAGAAGCATGACAATAACCACAGTAAGAGCTTTAACAACTATTTTCAGAACATTATGCATACAGAAAAAGAATGTAATGCAACTAACTACTATGAGCCTAACCCTCTACTCACACCCTCTACCTTGTGCACCTCAGGTCATTCACAAGAGCAACTAATTTGCTATTTATAATAAATGTCTCTCTACTAGCCATTCTCAGAACCTTCACTTATTTCAAGCACAGGAAAATGTTCTTATCTTCGTGTGCTCATCATTTCATTTAGAACTTGCACTGCAATTTCATAATTCATGAAAAAGTTAGTTTTTATATGTACAACACACATACAACAACGAAAAATATAAAAAATAAAAATAAATAAACTACAACTGAGAAAATATTTTCAAAATCAATAGTTGCATATTAAACCATAGGATGCTTAAATAATAACTCCACTTAAAATCTAAACATCTAATTAGCAGACCTGTTATATGATCCAATACATACAATAAATAGCATCTAAAAGTTTTCTACAAAGTCCAATAATGTGCATATTCTCACTTATTAAAACACCAATTGTAGAATATGAAACCAATCCTTCCTATTCCATATAATATCCACAACTGTTTGGCTAATAGAACTCATGCAACAACAAAAAAAGCCAATTGAAATAACATTGAAATCATGTGCCATGAGCAAGCAGCCCTTTCATCCCAAGATAAGACAGGGATTAGATCCAACATGAAAACACATTAAATTCGCAACAAAATCATGAAAAAAAACTATAAAGTAATCACCTTTGCATCATTTCAGTTCTTTCCCTTCATGTAAATGGAAGATCATACAGTTGATCAAAGATATGATCTAAGACTAAGAGCCATACCTGCAAGCCAGAGATTGAATCCCATCGAGAAATAGGGTCGACGCCCCTCGTCGTTGAAGAGGTTCTGCCGCAAGGACAGCTTCCTCAGCTGCGAGAGGTGACTGATCCTTGGGTCCAGCTTGGACAGGCGATTGGCGGTGAGATCGAGCTCCACCAACGCCTCGGGGATCTCAACATCGACGAGATCGTGGAGCTGAAAGCTCGTCAGATCAAGGCAGCAGCACGAGAGATCGCCTTCCTCTTCGCCCCTTCCATTCTCCATGTCCTCCTCCATCACCGAGGATCGAAACCCTAGAGACAAACGTTGGAGTTCTCGACAGAGTGAGAGGCTCCGAGTAATGATCGGTTAATAAGTTTTATTTTATTTTATTTTTTTAATCCAGCAAGAAAATTACAATACTAACATTACGCATTAATCATATGAAAATATGACGTGAAAATTGATTTATCTAATTTTAGAAATGAAAAATTCATAAAAATTATATAATCTTATGATAAATTATTTATTTATTGATATAAATAAATTATATATTATTTGATCATAATTTTCATCATTCTATATTTATAATTATCATTTTACACACACACAAATATATAAAACACTTTCAATGTAAGTTTTTTTTTTTTTTGAATGGTGGATAAACCACGTTTATTAATATGTGGAAAGTCCTTTGTTGGACTAAATTACATGTAGCCCGTCCATGGTTGGACAGGGACTGTTACATGGGTGTGGGTGGTGGTCCATGGGGAGTGTCGTTGTGTCCCTGTCCTTGCGTGGCCTCGTCCTCGAAGTCTGAGTTGTTATCCGGTGGTCTTTGTTGTCCCGCAATATCTCGCGTGGTTTTCAGGCTTTGTTTGATAATGGGGCCCAATGTGTGTAGTTTCGTCTTTTAAGTTATCCAATGTTAATCCTGGTTTTTTATTTACTTTTTTTATCCGTTATTCACATTTCATCCAAATAAAAATCAATTCCTAAATAAATATAGATGTTAGATAAAATAAGGATAATATTATCCCAACTTATTTGTCCAAAATTTGGTATCCATTAGTTTAGTAAACCATAAATTATCCTCAAGGATATGTTCATGTATAAGCCGATTGAGGTGAATCATGAAACAACGAGATATCTACTAATCCGATGCCCATATGTGGAAGCACTTTTGCCACATATTTGACTTACGAGAACTACCCAGGTAAATTGAGAAATAGGTTTGAAACTCCAAACCGCCAAGCCACTCCAAACCAATTTGTCGAAACCGTTGATTTTTCAAACCGTTAAAACCGGAAAAAAAAAATTGGTTTGGTTTGGTTTGGAATCGATTAATATTTTGTTCAATTAGGTTTGAAAATTCAGAAATACAATTTGAACCGAACGAACCGCATATTCCTCCTTTTTCAGTTAATTGAATAGCTTGAAAATTGAAACCAGATTTTCAGTTTTCACTTCTCTTTCTTTTCGCATCCCACCCACTCTCCCTTTCCCATCCATTCCCCACCAACACACCTCGCTCATTCCTACGGCCCATTGCATATCAGAGACCGACGGTACCTACCCATTGCAGTTTGCAGATCTATCTCCCACTTTGTCGGTTCTATTGCGTCGCCGTTGACCTTCTTCAATCCAGTGCCCATCATAGATCGAAAATCTTTCAAATCATGGTTCAAATTGAACCAACTTGGTTTGGTTTCATTTTTCAAACTATTCAGTCTGGTTTGGTTTGGTTTTTTCCAAACCGAAAATTACCGGTTTGGTTCGAAAATTTGTCTAAAACGACCCAAACCGAACCGATATTACCTATATTGAGAATATATGGGGTAGCATATCATTCTCCAATTAAGTGGAAAGGGAGGCTAGATTAGAACCTGGTGGTAATGACAATCTCTTGAAGTGTATGGATGTAAAGAAACATGAAATCTTTCATGACAAATATCTTATTTTCAAAAAATTTATCCGTGCTATTGATCTTCTAGTACTTTTCTGGTTTGATACAACTCACAACTCAATTCACAACTCCATAAGGCCAAAACTGTTGCCAATGGAATCAGTTATCAAATAAAGTTTAGAGTTCACTAGAGAGGAGGAACAACAACAGCGTCCTATGGACACAAACTTCGAGAATGACAAGACCTCGAGTTAAACACAACCTCACAAAGTGGATAGCCAATGAACTAACATCCTTTGCATTGAACCCGCCTAAGGAAAGATTCATAAGACTCAGCTCATGTAATGTAGGAATGACATCTACCTTTGTAACTGTATCCTTTTAAGACGTATTATTAAATATGGTTTATCTACCTTATACAAAAAATAAAAATAGATTGGGATAGTTTGAAATTTGACAAATTGGATAAAATCTAATTATTATAGCTATTGAAAAGAAAAATAAATCTTATTTTTCTTCCAAACTTACATTTTTAAGAGTTATAAAAATAAAGACTTATTTAAATTTATTTATTTATTTTGAAAAGAACTTCAAATTTTGAGGGTAAAAATTTTTTTTTTATACCTTCTCCTCTTTTTATTTAACTTTAGCCCAAAAAGAGCTTAAGTCACACTTGAAAAGGACCATAGAAGTGACACTTGAGTAATTCCAAACTACTATCTTCCTTTCAACAATTGAACAACCTATAGGTAGATATAATTTTAGGATTGTTTTTCTCATTATAGAATTAGTGTATAATTAAATACTAGTAAACATCAAATCAATACCGACTTAAAATTCTAATCATTCCATGTTTATTTCAAGAAAAACATGATTAAAGTAAATTTTTGATTATTTGCTTGTAAACAACATTCACAAGCGAAAAAAACATTAATTTTGAATTCAAGCATATTTTTTATTTTTTAAAAAATTTGAATAAATCACATTCATTAATTAAGACCATTGTGCTAAGGGGTACATAGTTGGTTTCCCTTGGCTCTAATAGGGTTCCTTCAGTTCTAGGTATGGCTAAGTGCTCCTCTCAATCTGAGTTGTCTTCGCCCCTAGGTTTAGAGTCCTCAAAATCCTCTCATTTCGTTTTGGGGTCCTCCTCCTCGTTGAAGCTTTAGGTGAGACTCTACTTGATAATAGATTCTATTAGTCAAACAATCAAGTTGTTCATAAGCATCTTGAGATCGACTTGATAATAGCTCGAGCTCAGCTCATGATTTCAAGCTTTCAAGCCGAGCTCAAGCTTCAATTTCGTACTCAAAATTAATTTCAAGCTGAGTCGAGGTGAATTCAAAAGTTCTAAATTTAATATTAATATATTAATATATAATATAAATATTAATATATTAATATATAATATAAATATTAATATATAGTATAATATATGAATAAAATCTTAAATATTTAGTATTAATGTATAATATATAATGTAAAAAATTAATTTATAAATAAGTTTTTAGTTTTGAGCTAAATCGAACCGAGCTCGAGATTTCAAAATTATAATTGAGTTCTTAATTTTGAACTAAATCGACCTGAACACAAGCAAACTTATTCAAGTTAATTTTGAGTTCGAGCTAGGCTATTTCGAGTCGAATTCAAGCTGGGCCCAATCCGATCAAGCTCGGCCCGTTTACAACTCTAATATGTACTATGGCACTATATCAAACTAAAATAATATTAGAAAGTCTATCTAATGAATAATTCAAGTATGTTTTATTTTCCAAAAACAAAAATGGTAAGTGAAAATAAAAAAAATAGAAATTTTCTTAAAACCCCAGCCCATTGACAGCCCAACTTCTAAAAAGGAAAATGAAAATTATCATTATTCCTTCACTCACATGATTCACACGTGAGAAGAGGGTGCAGGAGATTCATCCAGATTCAGCCACGTGTCCTTGGCCACCGCTGGCCGTGACTTTTGACACGCGCGAAGCGCCGGCACATGATCGCTGACACCCCATCACGTGTTCCTCGCCACCCCCACCTTAAAAATTAAAAAAATAAAAAATAAAATAAAAAATCGCTTTAAAAAATAAAAAAGAAAAAAAAAAAACCAGAACGCCTCCATGCCACGCAAAGTCACAAATGCCAGCTCCCCTTTCTCTTTATCTTTAATCCAAGCAAAAGCCACCCAATCAGAGCCGTCCAAACAGTGGGCCCGTCCCATCATCAACGGTGTCCCCGATAGAAGCACTGAAATCCACCCGTCACGTTCTTCAACGTGGATACGCCTCGGGATCCTCAACGTCGGACCCGCTCCCTCCCGGGACACCTTCCCTCCAGATGCTCGCCACGTGTCCCTCATCATCTCGGATAAGAACCTTTTTCCTCTCCGCCCCCCTCAAACTCATCACAAACTTTCCAGGGACTTCTCCGTAAATATCCACGATAAGAAAGAACATGGTTATAGAGAGAGATTAATAATTAATTAGTGGATTAATTAAAGAACGGGATTCGCGTTTCCCGAGATAAGGGCAGATGGCGAGAGGAATCCGGCCACGACCCACGAGTCGCGCGGACAAACTCTGCGAGATCGGGTCCTAAGGAGGAGGTTTATATTAAAATAAATCACTAATCCTTCACTAATTAAAAGTTAATTGGTTATATTTTTTCCAATAATTTCAAGGGTAAATTTGTCATTTTATTCAGTTGCATTGCATGGCTTAAATTCACTAAATTTTGCCAACTATTTTAGAAAATAGAATAAAAATTAATGAAATTAGATTAGTTGTCCAAAAAGTAAAAATAAATAAATAAATAATTTGTTTTAATTTATTTTTGCATTTGTAACCTCGGAATTCGCTTTATTTACTCGCTTGAATTGTGTGAGAGCTCTCTCTTCTTCTCCGCTTTCACCTTGGAAACGGACTCAATAAACCCTAACACCTCCTCTTCCGACGAAACCCTAGTCTCGTTCTCAATGGAATCACCGGAGTACTTGCTCGGCGGGTACCACCGCGTTGGTGGCGGCGGAGGCGGCGGCCTGGCGAGCCAGTTGGGAGCGGAGAAGCAAGGGGACCACTTCGTCGTCGAGGACCTTCTCGATTTCTCCAACGAGGACGAAGACGAGGAGGAGGCCTTCGTCGGCGCCGACGCTTACGAGACCATCGCGGGAAATTCAGCGGATTCATCGTCGGCGTCCGTTATCACCGCCGTGGATAGCTGCAATTCCTCCCTCTCCGGTCACGACGCACGTTTCCCCGCTGAATTCCGCCTCTCCGGCGACCTCTCCGAGCCGGCGGTATCTCCGCCGCTTCTTTCCAATTTCTTCTTCTTTTTTACTGATAATTTTTTGAATTCTTTTTTCGAATTTTGAGAAGTTGTTGCTTTCTCGACAAGCAAAGCGATCAAATTATTCGATTTAAATCGTAATAATTCTAATATTTATTAATTAATTTATTTAATTTTAACAGTATGATGAGCTCGCGGAGCTGGAATGGATAACAAACTTGGGAGAAGAGACGTTCTCCAGCGAGGACATCGAGAAGCTTCATCTCATCTCAGGCATCAAGCCATCCTCTGAAGCGGCGCCGCCGCCGAGCTCCGTAAGCGAGACGCCGGCAAGGGGGAGAGCGCGCAGCAAGCGATCGCGCGCGTCCAACGTTTCTTGGTCCTCGCGCCTCCCCATCCTCTCAAGCTCATCGTCCGAATCGGACGCCATCGCGGCGCCACCACCGAAACCGGTGAAGAAGAAGGAGGCAGCACCGGCGGCGGCGGTGGCGAGGCGGAAGTGCTTGCACTGCGAGGCGGAGGAGACGCCGCAGTGGAGGGCGGGGCCGATGGGGCCGAAGACGCTGTGCAACGCCTGCGGGGTGAGGTACAAATCGGGAAGGCTAGTTCCGGAGTACCGCCCGGCGGCGAGCCCCACCTTCATCGTCTCCGAGCACTCGAACTCTCACCGGAAAGTCCTCCAGCTTCGCCGCCAGAAGGAACAGCAGCAGCCGCTGCAGTTGCACCTCCGGCGGCGCCCGGAGGAGCTCGGCAATGGCGGCGGCGACGAGTTCTTGATCCACGATCACATCGGCATCGATTTCCGGGAGCTTATCTGAAGGTGAAGTAGAGCCATAGCTTTCTTTTGATTTTGTTTTTTTTTCTTATTTTATTTTATTTTTCTCTTTTTGCAGTGCTTGTTTTGATCTTTAGCCGCTCTAATTTTAGTGTTTCTTTTTTCTTTTTTTTTTTAAAGAAAAATGAAGGAGGTCAGGTGCTCTAATTTTGCGACATTTTTCTTATTTTTTAAATTTATTTTTATATTTAATCCTTATATATATATTTTTTAAAAAGGAGATAATATTAATTGGGTGTATGATTGATATTGACTTGAAAGTAAGTCACTCAAGCAGTGTGGCACTGAAGGGCAAGAGTGATGGGAATGGACCCGTTTCACCAAGTTATAATACTTGAAAGTTAACCAAATAGGAATGTCCTTATCATGAGCTCTCACTACTAGACTGTTATCGAGATATATATTTTTTTTTAACAAAAGCGACAATTGCCTCCCGAAAGTCAGGGGCATATAACGCTGCATGCATATACTTGCATAAATGCTTGTCAGTCGTGGAGGTTCGAGCGCGAGATTGTCATAAGCTAATGAAATCCTACACAGCCGATGGAAATGGAATTGAAAAGGCTGTTGATTTTTTCAATCCATATATTCTCCAACCTTTGCGGTTTGATGAGGATTGTTATAGATATTTGTTTTTATTTTTTAATTATCTTTTAAATAACTAAAGCGAGAAAATTAAAAAGAAAAAGTTGAATTTTGATTATTGGACATGTGTACATAACACACATTTATCTAGTTAGTCCCATTTTACATTTTAAACATATTTTGGTTGAATAAATAAGTAAAAATAAAAAATCAACAAATAAACAGTGAAGTGGATGTGCCTATACATATAGATTTTACAGAAAGATATTGATAAAAGAAAAGGCCAAATAACTCTCATTCTATGTTTCATTAGCAGTACAGTCACTTGAGGGCCTACAATATTTTGGCTTTTGCTGTCAATTGTTATCCTAGTAAATATATTTGACAGAATATTAATTATAAAGTTTAAGGACACAAAAGTTTTTTAGTAAACTATGAGAGAGTTAGGGTTATATACTTATATGTGTAAAAATCTAGATCAAATCTATATATAGAAATTTATGGTACAATTGTCAAATCCATGGAGTTGGGAAGCCCTAGAGAGGAACATGCATGCATGAACTTCATCAAAGAGGAAAACAGTGAGAAAGAGAATAGTTGTATGCATAGAGCGGAAGATCACATGGCGTGGGGTAATGAGTTATGGGTTCTCTCAATATATCTCCATCATGCGCATGTTCTCGTCATTCCATGCACTATAATAATAATAATAATAATAATAATAATAATAGAATTCTTATTATTATAAAAATACAACTTATAAATTACTATGGATGGTTTATTTTCGACTATTTCGAATCATAATCAAGTGTAATCACTTATTTTAACTCGCTACAAAGGTTATTTATTTTTTTTTTATAAATAAAAGGTCAAAACCCCTATTTAGTCCCTGTAGTTTGCTTCATTTGCCCCTTTGATCCCTCGATTATTTTTTGTCCGCAAGAGGTCCCTCTACTATATGTTTGGTGAAAAAGTGGTCCCTCACCCTAACATTTTTATCCACATGAGATCCCTCCCGAAAGACCACTTTTTGACTAAACATATAGTAGAGGGACCTCCTGCGGATAAAAAATAATAGAGGGACCAAAAGGACAAATGAAGTAAACCATAGGGACTAATTTAGGGTTTTGATATTATATTTAATTTTCTATTATTTAATTTGATGTATGTCAAATAAGTGATGAGATTAACCCCTTTATTCAATCTTTTATATATTTAAATATAATTTTAATTTTAATTTTTTAATTATAAAATAATAATGAACTGTTAAGGTTATTAATTTTTTTGGTTTTGTGATAATTTATAATATAAATTTAACACAAAAAAACAAATTGGAAGCATTGCACCTCTTTTCTCCATATTTATTAAGATAACATTGAAAGTTGTGATATATTTGTGAAGGAGAATAAATTTTTAAAAATAGAAATAAATACATTGGATATGCATACAAAATTTTTCATAATAATATAAAACGACTAAGAAGGGAAAGAGAGAAACGTTAATGTTGGTGATTGACGGGTAAAAATCTTGAGGAGTCATATATGCTTTCATATTTTGGCTTGGTCGCAGAAACTTGATTTGTATCTTTTTGTTTACTCTATTTCTATTTGATTTCAGTGGGAGGGTACCCAAAGGAAACCAATGATAATTATCTGACATGACAACCATATTAGCCACGTGGAGGGTGTTGAAATTATAATTTACAAAAATCCTAACTAATTGAATAACATTTGAACATTAATTTCGAATGTTATTCGTTTTGAATTTGTCAAAATCAAGGTTCAAATGTTGTTTTTTTTTGTTCAAATGTTGTTTAATTAGTTAGGATTTTTGTAAATTAGGATTTCAATACACTCCACAAAGCTTAATCCGCCACGTACGTGAAATAGTGCAAATCTGTCGGTTCACGCCAGTTCCCACGCTGAAATCAAATAAAAATAGGGTGACCAAAAAGATACAAATTGAAATTTGGTACATAAAGTGAAATATGGGCATGATTTGATGACCTCTCAAGATTTTTATCCAGTGATTGGTACTCAAATTCATACTTATAATTCAACTTACAACCAATTTGATGTAAATTAAATTACAACAAAAGCTTAACTTCATGTAAGTGGTTTAATATGTAAGCTCTCTTTTCACAATAAACAAGGCAGAAAAAAATAATTTAAATGTAAAATCACTTACATCACAGTTACTTACCTCATCGTAAATCAAACGGGTTTATATACTTTAACTTTTAATTTGTTTTCTTAGAAAACCATTATAGTATAATAAAAAACAAAGCATGTGCATGGCATGTGATTGATATTAGACTATATACTCTACTACATATGATTTAAAATAATACCTCAATATTTGTTAATTTATTGGGGAACATATGAAGGGGTTCTCACATGGCATGCCATCCATCCTCTTAATGGCAAATATTTGGTGAATAAATTAATTATGACCATAAAATAGTGTTATTTTTTAAATAGACTTGAATAAACAATGAATTACATGCATAAAAACCTCTCTAAAATATGTGATTCCATATATAGACTACACAAAACCTCCATATTTTAGCACTCATGTCTTTTGATTTAGTTTTTCATGGATTGTTTTAATTAGAAGAGTAACAAAGGAAAGTGATTTTTTAAAAATTTTATTAGTCAAATATTAATAGAGATGTGGTTTTCGAGGCTGAAGCCTAATGGGGGAAGCAAATTGAGAAGATTGACGGTATGACCAGGATACCATATCAAAATGCCTCTTAAATATGTACTTGATTGTATTATATGTACCTGATTTTCAAATATGTTTAAATAAAATATGATTTATTTATTTTTTTGTTTAAAAAAATGAAAATGAAATCTCCTAAATATCATATTAATAAAAAAAAAATCATTTTAGTATGTTGTCACATATGCAAGTAAATCACGATGCCACATCATTTGTCACATATTATCTATTTAATTTCTTCTTCTTCTTCTTCTTCTTCTTATTTATTTTTAAATATATTTAAATAATTAAATCCAACATCTTGGATGTTATAATAAAGTTTTGAATATATATAAGTAGATCTAAGTTGAATCCCTAGAAAGAGTAAAAAAAATGGAAATTAAAAAAGAAAGATTGATGCTTAGATCATGTCTTGTGAATGTATTTTGAGTGGCAAACATAAAATGGATAAACATTAAGGTTTGGTCAAGATGTGATTGAAGCCATTTGGTTTGGTTGGTAGGGTGGAGGGGGGGTGCCTAATTTATTGCTACATTATCAACCCTATTCAAAGTGCCAAGAGTTTGTTGTCTTATTATTCTCATTTTATTTTCATGTCTTTTTTCTCTAATTATTTCAGTGTACAAAATAGATAAAAAAAAAATTATGTTCACTTTATTTTCTCAATCATTAAATGATAAATACAATTAATTTTTAAATTTTTTAATATATATATATATATATATATATATATATATATATATATATATTAAAACTCTGAAAAAAGATTTTTTTTTTCTCAAAAATTCTCATTCTCGGAGGGGGGGAAAATAGGAGTGAGTTGTTTAAAAAAAATTTGAGTTGAGTTTGAGTGTTGTGAAAATAAATATAAATCAAAAGACTGCCTTATAAATAATTTACTGTTTTAGAGAAGATATACAAATGACTAAATAAAAATATTCAAAACAAATCAGAGATTGATATAATTTGGTTAAACCAATAATAATAATAATAATAATCATATTATTATTATTATCATTATTATTCAATTATTTGGAGAAAAGAGGGAATGGGTGATTCACGTGAGATGCATGTGCTTAGATTTGCAAGTAGGTTGGGTTGGGCCACCAACCCAACCGACCACCTCTAAAAAAAAGTAAGTTTGTGGGTCTAGATTATGTGATTATTATTATTATTATTGTTGTTGTTTTATACTATAGGAAAAGAATAAAAAACAAATGTGACAACTCAAATTTATGTGTATAAAAAATTATGTGACAACACAATAGAGATACTTTGAATTGTGGTAAATATTTTAAATAAAATAGTTGGAAAAGTAAATTTGATTGAATATATAAAGGGATGTATGATAGCGGTTGATGGCGATCACTGGAGCACCTCGTTCGAAAGGAATCAAAAATGTTTTCAAGGAAAACAACATGGATCGCTTACTATTAGGCAAGAGGGAGTCTTTCTCGCCCAACTCTACCGACTTCAATTAAACTAGAATCAAGCTCTCTTTTTGAATTAAATATCGAAACTTTTACTGGAGTAAAAGTATTAACTTTCTAATATTATTTTAGTTTAATATAACTTTTGCCTCCAAGAAGCAAAAGATGGTATCAATGAAAAACATCATCAAGCGGAGCCTCACCTGTACAAAGGAGAGACTGATGGAAATGAGGGATGATGAGGGGCGACTTCGATGACCTTACCACACCCGAGGGAAGAAACACAAAGGAATAGAATTGTAGAACGCATATGTATGCCCAAGGTGGGGGGCTGAAACATGCAATGGAAGCACTAGTATAAATCTCAATCAGAAGTATGTAATGACTGGGGTTAAAACTCCAAACCGCCAAACCGCCTAAACCGCTCCAAACCAATTTGCCGAAACCGTTGGTTTTTCAAACCGTTGAAAAAAAAAATGGTTTGGTTTGGTTTGAAATCGATTAATATTCGGTTCGGTTCGGTTTGCAATTTCTGAATCGCGGTTTGAACCGAATGGAACCGAACCTCATATTCCTTCTTTTAATGTGATTGAACCAACATGGTCTTATATCATCTGACTTGGGTTAACCTTGTAGGGATTAGTATGAGATAAAAGGAGATAATCATAATTTGATTAAGGTTTTATATTTGAATTTGAATTGGATCAAGATTCATCTCATAAATATAATTATAAAAAGTTTATGTTGATCCCTATCTTTAATAAAGATTTGAGTGAGGCTAAGACACTATGAAATTTAGGAAAAGTGGCTAACCAAAATTGTTTGGCATGCCAAATAAGCCCCCCACACATAATTTCAGCCACAATGGAGAATGCACAGGGTAGCTCGGGGCGCGTCTAAACCATATGTCTCTATTACATCACCTTGAAAAGGTGAAATTCGGGCAGAGTGGCCCACCACGTTGTTTGGAATACCAAATAAGGCCCCAAATTTTTAAGCCCAAACGGAGCAGGTGTGAGAGATGTATGAGAGATATGATGAGATAATAGACATACAATTATGTTTATCTTTCAAATCGCGGTTCAAAGCTGGTAGATCAGAAAACGAACCAGTTTGGTTTGGTTTCATTTTTCAAATTGTTCGGTCCGGTTTGGTTTGATTTTTTTCAAACCGAAAAATACCGGTTTGGTTTGGAAATTCGTCTAAACCGACCCAAACCGAACCGATTTCACCTCTAGTAATAACTTTCAAATTTAAATAAATGAATGTGATTTATTCATTTTAATTTAAAAAAAAAATAATAGCAACCCATGAAATTTGGTTAGAAAATATATTAGATTGAAATACCAATTTCATACCACATCACCTCTGAATTAAAATTGGGTGAGGGTTATTAATCCATTTTTTATTGGGTTTTTTACAGGTGTACCCCTGAACAATTTTGAAATTACATATTTATCTCTGAATAAAACATAATTACATACATACCCATAAATAATATGTATAATTATGTATATACCCTTGGGGTTAAAATCAGATGAAAAATTTGTAATTAACAAATAATAAACATGCAAAATAACCATTATAACCTTTATATATGTACCTTTGAAAAATTTGTTTGACTGTAGATTTAAAAATACATCTTTAAAAATCTGAATTTTATAATAGTTAAAATATATAAAAAGAGTATTTTGGATATTTTACAACCCTTAACATAAGTTATAATCATGGTTAAGATTATCGATTAATTTACGTCCAGCGGACCTTAACAACAAAGGGTATATCCATGATTGATCTGTTTTGAGGGATATACTGGCAATTATGAGTTTTAGGGGATAAATATGCAATTATGAAACTTTTGAGGGGTTATAAATTTTCTCTTTTTATTTTATAAAATACACTATATTTTTATTTTAATATTAAGATAATAAAAAAATCATTTTGTTCTTCTAACTTTTATTTAATCTTGTTTAAGAATGCATTATTAATTAAAAAAATTAACTTAATTTTTTTGAAAAGAGGCTGGAGCACATGGTTGCCTACTTACCTCTACAATAAATTAATAAATTTCTTAATTTTTTTTTTAAATTCGGGTTCGGTTCGGATTAACAAAATTTAACCCGATTAATTTGGTCCGATCCGGTCTAGGTCTAAACAGAACTGAACCGAACCGGTAAAATCAAACCGAAGACCATATTATTATATTATATCATCAGATGATCAGTTTCCACTACTGTGAATCCATGGCGACGGCCAAGGCGGCGGTGGCGGCGACGACGGCGACGGCGACGGCGACGATGAATGGTCAGAGATCACGCCCTCTGTTCCCATGGATAAACCTAATGGCGACGGAGCCCTTTATGTCCCTCCACATTGCCGCATTCTCATCCTACTTCGCCGCCCGCGCCACCAATTCCCCGGATCTCTCTCACTGCCTCCTCCAAAGGGTATTAGTACTTCTTCGTGATTTTCTGTTGTCAATGAAGGTTTCTTGATGAGATTTCTGATTGTTTTCGTTTGATCTCTTGATTCGCAGGAGATTCAAGCGATTCTTGCCTTTTCAGTGCTGGCGGTGGTGAAGGTATGGTGATTTGTGAGGTTTCATCTTGTAGTTTATGTGGAGAATTTCGCTATATTTTCTAACTTTTTTAGCTAAGATTTGGTTTTCCCTTTATCATTGTTCTTGATCGGCGGATATCTTATTGCAAGTACATTTAGATGAATGCTAGGGTTAGGGGGGGATTGAGCATCGATGACTCTTGAGTGTTCTATGAAATTCTATCCCATCTAAGATAAGTAGTGTTTCTCCTCCTTCTCCTTAAAATTGTGGGTATTGCTAATTGCTTTCCATTTTGCAAATTCTTTTTTTCTCTTTTAGGATAGTACTTCATCAAGTGCTGGAATATTAGTGCTCTTTTTCTGTTTTTAGTGTATGAGTTTTCTTGTTAGTGCTCCTGTATATATATCCTGCAAGGAGAAGATCTGCCTAGACATGTAGAACCATCAGATTTCTCTATTATTTTTGCTAGAAGACCTTATTCCTTATTGCCAGACCTTGAAGTTGTTACATGCAAAATAATCCAGGGTAGGATTCAGTGTATTCATTTTATAAAACCAGTCAAGAGAACATTAGGCTTCTGAAATTCCAGGCTAGATATCAGTGTTCCATCAAGGTTGCAATTCTATAAAGACTATAGATGAAGTTTTTTCATCAGCCTGAAATACCATTGTAAAAAGATAATATAAAGCCAAGATCTCAGGCATATTTTTCTCCCTTAAACCCTTTGCTGTTATTCAGTCTTTAGATAATCATCCTCCTGTTGTTTTATGGAAGATTCCATTGGAAATCAAAATATCGCACAACTCTCAATATGGTAAGGGAAAGATAGTTTTTCTTTTTCATGGCCTGATTGCTCAATGTTGTACAGATGGTCAAAGAGGAGACATGGGAAGCTTGCATTGCGGATACTTTGTTATATGCCAAGGTATGCCCATCCAATCACTTCTTTTAAGATGAGATGATGGCATGCAATATCTGTCATTCTCACAATTAAAAAAAAAGTTGCAAGTGGAACTCATCATAATGTGAAACTCAACAATTCTTTCATGGAGATTTACTTTTAATAATTTTTTCACTCTCCACAGTTGTTTCTCCTCACTAAATGTTTCTCAATTGTTTATTCTTTTAATTTTCTTTTCAGGGCTTTCTTTTTGCTCTTGCTCTAGTGATCAATCATCACGTGGCAATTTGTTACCTAGTGAGTTTTCTAGGTATCCAATTATATATTCCTTTTCATAAATATTGAGTTGGGCGACATGAAATGTAGTATAAATAGACTGATATATAAATAGATAGAATAGAACATGAAACTGGTAACAGGATAAACAGTGATTGGCAACTTAGCCATGGCTCCTCCTACTTTTATTCAAGTTAGTTTCATTTTTTACTATTTTATGAAGTTTTATATCACCAAAAGTAGATCTATCATTTTTCTGGCTACATTGCTTGATATGTTCCACAGTTTGCTAATGTTAAGAAGTCTCCATTAATATACTGAAGTCCCTCATAATTAGCCAATAATACTTTAATTTTGTTACATAGAACAAAGAGAAATTGGAGTGTTGTGGGCTTGGATCAAGTTCTGACTTTTCAACCAATAAAAAAACTGGAATTGCATATTATATTAAGAGACGCCTTTCAATAGAACACATAAATTATCAGATATCAAGCCCCCTAAACATGAAGGGAGATGTAACTTCTAGCAAAAAAAATTTCCTTTGTTTACTCGAGTTCACTATGCAAATTTAATTAATACCTAGGATATTTATCTTAATTTAGTAATGATCAATTGACCAAACTTTAACTGCCTCCTGATTTTCTGATTAAAGGACATTTTTTTTTGGTTAGCTTGGTTTCAACTGGCTCTAAATTTCCAACTGAATTACTTCCCCCTAATTTTCTTGACTCAACAAAGAGTTCTAATTATCTGTATATATATATATATATATGAAAATGTTAAAGTCAGGCTGGCCGCACTTGCGGCCGGCCCACTCTAACACTCATCCAAGGTGGGGTGGGTTTGTTGGGCTTCTAGTTTTTTTTTTTTGGATGTTAGAGTGGGCCGGCCGCAAGTGCGGCCGACCTGACTCTAACATCTCTGTATATATATATATTGGAGATTTCTGAGCAATTTATTTTTCCTTTTTCATCAATCTTTTGAGGTTTTGTTTTCATTCTATGTTAGCAATTTGCTCATTCTTTTTAATTGTATTTTGTAGATGTTTGTAAATGTAATTGTAATCTTGGAAACATTAAGAAACCTTGTCATATGGAAATCTTTGAGCATTGTTTGGATGCCCTATACTCTATTCTTATGATTGACCCATAGAGCGATGGAGATTGCCTTGACTACTGAGAGACCCACATGGTAATACAAGGAAAACTAGGGAGATTGGAAACCGTGATATTCAAGTGCGGAACCCGAGGCTATTACGACTTGTCACTTGCCTTTATCACCTTGCTCTGTGTTTGAATAGTTTTTCTGTTATGCTATCCTTCCGTATCATGTGGAGTAATCCAACTACTTTTCCACTGTGTTATATTAAGGGAATGTTTATCATTTAGGTAAACTAATAATCTCATAGGCAGCAGTTAGCACATGAAGATTCCAATTAGTTTGATCATTTGAAAGTTGCCTAGGAGTGAAATTTGATATACAATATCTGTTGTGATGCTAACATTTATCTAATTTTGAATTTCACTCCGTTTTGTGTTCTAATTTGGTATTCTTTTCTTTGTTGATCCATGAATAAGTTAATCATTGTCTTTTATCATCTTCTATCTGTCCTTGCTTGGCCTTTCTTTTAGTTATTGCTAATAAATGAAAACTTTTGATGAGATTTTTAAATGCACTTGTAATGGATTAATGGATTTTCCTAGGCGTATTGAATGGTTTGGACTAAGCTATGGAGATAATCTAATGGATTTACCTGTTCTTAATTTGCAGTTATTTTTGTTTTAACTCAACAACCACCATATGATGGTGTAGGTATGGCTACATCTTCCATTCTTAATCTTTCTTTTTTACTAATTCTTAGGGCTACTCATATTAGTTCTTGTGTTATTTGTTTCCTGATATATTAGGCTTCATTTAGTGGTGTTACATCATCCCCTTTCATGTTTGAAGAATTAGATACCGGAATAGTTTGTGAAAACGTACAAGGTTCTAAATGCATGCTTTCCTTCCTTTGCATATTATTCCATCTGTATTTTAAGATGACCAACATAATTTTTTTTTAACATGCATTTTTTGAAAAGTCAAAATTGGAGGATAATAGCATATTTATAAAACGGAGACACAACATAAAACTGAACTCTTCCCAAAACAAACACTACTTCACTTTTGCCATCCACTATCTTAAAGTTGGGCAAGGTGCTGCATTGTTCATTAGCTACAGACTTTGATGGATAATGATTTAGTGTTTTCTGAATCCTATTTTGTAATGAATATTCTAGGTGATTCAAGTCAGTTGACCCCTCTGCAGTTGGAATCTGTATTGACTGTAGGGAGTACTTCAAGATTTTGGCTGGTTAGTTTTACAATCTTTTCTTCTATTATTCTAAAATTCCATTTCATTGATGTGTGGATTTTAAAAAGGAGAGAATAAACAACATAATGAGAGAAATTAAAGATTGGTGGATGGAATGAGGTGAGACACAAAGCAACCTTGGAGTTTGCACCATGGACTTTAGGGTTTACACATCCTTAGAGGCTAAAACTAAGGTAAAGTAAGGTAAAGTAAGGAAAAGAAGGTTTTAAACCATACCGTGTTTGGGTTAAAGGTAAAGTAAAACAAAGTTATCAAACTTTGTAGTGTTTGGTTTGAAGGTAATGGGAGGTAAGGTTATATATTAATGTTACAAAAATGCCCTTTGATTGAGATGAATATAAAAAATTTAGGAAAAATTATCAAAAGGTCCTTGGAACTGTTTCTAGGGACCCCAACACACACTATAACCCAAACAGTACACACACCTCCCCCCATGGACTAAAAAGTAATTGCCAAACAGTCAAGGGACTTTTTGGCAATTACCGGAAAAATTTATTCATGTGGCGGGTCATCATAGGCCGGTGGTGGTGGGTTACCGGTGGCCAGTGGCTGCGGGTTACCGGTGGTTGGTGGTGGCGGGTCGCCGATGGCTGGTTGAGCGGTCGTCGGTGGCCAACGGTGATGTGTCTGTTCATACATTATTTGTTTCCACTGATACATTATTATTATAAGTTACTACTTATCATTTTTTGTTTCCACTGATCATACATTATTTTCAATTAATATAATGTTCTTATTTACTGTTTACATTCTTTTGTCAATGACAACTAAAACAAACAATCAAAAATAAAGATTTCAGCTATACATTCTTCTGCCATAGTGTTGGTTCATCAATTACATAAACAAAATACAATGTTTCATATATTTTTCGACATACATTATTCTTCTAATTGCAAATAACCATAAACTAAATATAATGTTTCTTCAATTACATGAACTAATAACCATTACCAAAATACAATGTTTCATCAAAATAAAGCGAAATATATTGCATTTGGCATGTGACAAAATGCACCCATCAATTTCTCCTGAAAAACCTGCAAGAATGATATTAGTACATCCATAAACATGTCTTACATGTTTATTGTTTGTTAATATGACAACACATTTTGATGGTGGATGTAGAGAAAATGAACATAAACTATTCGCAGGAGTAGAAACTGCAACGGTTAAGAAATTACAACCTTCCAAATAGGAACTGGCCAATCCATGGGTATACCATGAAGTTACAAAAGTTGTACATGTGAACCAACCTCCTAAAGCGAAATAAGCACAAGGAAAGAGCAATACTATTATGGCCATATGGGGTTCTATTTCTATTGCTTATAATCCTAGCATATAAAAAGATTTTGTTTAATTTTTCTTCTGAGACTATATGTCGAAAATTTCTGAAGAAGATATGTATTCTTTTAAATGAGAAAGCACATATTGATTATGGACGATAGTGTCAGTAATCAGTTGGTATGGGGTACTGTATAAGGCTCTGGCTCTATTGTATCTAAATAAATCTAGTAGTCAGCCACAGGTTATGAAAAACATCAATTCTAGTGTGTGGATTATTTATTAAGTGTTTTTTTTTCACAGTTCATTAGCTATGGTGGTGTTTCTTTCTTTATGAATAAACTCCCAATAGAATTGAAAACTAAGATATCTAATTTTTTTAGCAGATGTTCTGTAATTTTGCTCATACGTATGACAGTCATCATTCTCATGTACTGTAGCCATCTTCTGCTAGTCATCTCAGAATATTGACAACTTGTTTCTAATATTTATTTTTTATGGGGAAATTTTGGTAGATTGTTTGGTTCTTGTGTCAGCTTTACTGGATGAATTTGTTAAGCTGAGGCAAAGGCATTAAAAATGGCATGATTTATCAATGAAAATATGAATAGATAACTTTTTTCTTGCATTTGACATTGTTAACTTGTTAAAATTTATGTCTAGGTTGAATTTCGATCTTCATGCTCTCCAGCCTGTATAAGAACAAGTCGCATAGTTCCTGACCTATCCACTGTGTAAGTTTCAGATTCTGGCAGATTAAATTATGCAACATCATCCCTTCTGGGAGGCTCCAGATATTTCAGAGCAGATGCTATTTGTATCTAATGCAAGTGGCTGTGTAGCCCACTCCTTAAAGATCTCTTGATGCTAAATCCATCTGATGGCTACAATTTGGAGTGATTGATTGGACTTCATTCTTTCATAATGAATGATGCCACAACAAATCCCCTTATCACATTGCTTCTTGCTTAATTATATTAACTTTGCTGACAGATACTCTAACAAAAGCATATCTTTTGGGATTGTTGATCTTGGGCACTTCCCAAATGTTGCTGAAAAAATTGGAATACAATTAGGTGATAAATTCTTTTTGCTATACTTCTACAATGTTTTACTTTTGTTTTTGTTTTTTTTTTAATTTTTTTGTGTAAATTGTATACATTTCAAAACAAAAACGAAGTTTTAGTTTGATATATTTGAGCATACATAATAATAATAATGAAGTTTTAGTTTTCCGCTTCGGATATCATGTTAGTCTAAACAAAAATTTTTCTCGTTAAATAAGAACATATGGTTCACCTGATGGTGCTTGGTCTCTTGCCATGCACTACAATCTTGAATTCTCACCTGATCATTTGCTAATAAAAGGCTTGAAATATGTTCAGATTCTGACTGCCTTCATTGTATTTGGACCATTTCTTCCTCATTTTGGGTGTTCTAATGCAGGCCAGCTTCCTACTTATATTTTATTTGATAATGCGGTGGAAGTAGCTCGATTTCCAGAGTTTTATAGTGAAGCAAAAGCTTCAATCCCAACCATCACCAAGGTATTCTTTTTCTCTCCTAAGCATTGCATGCTCATTTAAAAATAATAATAATTATAATAAATACAATAACAATCAAAGTTTTGCTGTCTTTCTTGTGTTCAATGATTATGAAGATTGAATGATATATACAACTATTAGCCTAGCTATCTTACATTCAGCTTCAATTGTTGTAGCTAGTTTGTTGACTTCCAAATTCTGATTATTCCAGAAACCCTTGAGAACTCTAAATCATTTCCAGATAGTATCATTGATTCATTATCATCATTAAGTTTCAAGGTTTTCAACACCCGATAGTTCTTCATTCTTCATGGATGGATACACTATAGATGTGGCATAGGGTTGGACCTCTCAAATTGATTTGTTTGCCATGGTTTAACATGTACTAATGATTTTCTTATACTTCTAGTTTGTCTGAAGTTATTAGTCACATTTTGTTTCATTGCCACCATGTTAATTCACATACAACAATTACAATTGCCTTACCAACGGCCTTTTGGCCTATTGGTATCGGGTCCCCTGTATAGGGTTTCGTTGGTTGGGTCAATCGAACCCCCATGACCACAAGGTGAGTGAGAGTGCGTACTGTGATGCCGTGTTAATGGATTACATTTGTTAGTCGCTTGTTGCCTTTGTCAAAAAAAAAAAAATACAATTACAATTGCCTTAGACTTGCTTTTGTTGACTATTCTTTGAGCCTATCCATCCCATTCAAATATTGATCACTCTTTGCTTGTTCTCTCTGATTTCTTAAGATTGCACCCATCCTTCAAGTAATCCTCGTGATTATCATTGAATGCTTTGTTCTACAGGTTGCTAAGTACACCTATGTTGTAGATTTTTTCCCCTCTTCTTGTCTGATTGTTACAGGTGTTTTTTAAATGAAGAACTCTATTTTTATAAAGAATCCTAAGAATTGATGCCTTTTAATCATTTTCCAATTTTAGAGAATGCACTCCCATTCCAGTATTGCAATACTGGTATGGGAGTGCATGAATTTTTATAGACCTGCCATCAATGTTAGATTCAAATTATTTATTAATTCATTTTATATATATTTTTTTTCATGTATTTCTTATGATTGTCATGTGCAGAATATTCTTTGCCGACATTTTGATCTAGATCGACGACTCATTGAGTATGTATCTGGCAAATAGACCAATGTGCAGGGCTTTATTTTTTTACGTTCGCATCTGAGAGGTTTATCTATATCATGAGTTACTGTTTGTTTTTTAGAGTTTGAATTTGTTTAAGAGAGACAAATTAAAATTAATATTTTAGAATTAAAAGATATTTTTGATTCATAAATAATCTTTATTAATAAGTAATGTGTATAAATATTAATTAATGATTTTATTTAATTAATTGAATAAATTTTGTAAAAAAGTTTTAAGTAATTTGAAAATTGCATGAATGTTCTTCCACAACAATGGACACCATTGATAGAAGTTAATTATCTAATATAAATAGTCAGAAATCAACAAATATAAGTTCCCTCACATAAACAATCAATCTAGAAATTTTATTTATAATCTTTTACCTTCATATACATAGAATAGGTATATATATAACAAGAGGGTTTCAATGAATTTTACTTTTCATTCTCTACCCTTTTAAAAAAAAAATTAATTAAAAGTAAAAATACCAAACAAGTCAGAACTTTCAATAATTAAAAAGCTCTTTTACTTATCAGAAAAAACAAGACACGAAAGACACTAAAAACATCTTTATTAATCTAAACTAAGTGCTTAACCTTCACTAATAACACATGTTCTCTTTAATTTGAATTTTTCTCGTATTTCTTCCCAACTCCAACTCCAAGTCATCACTCTGCATGTTGAGCGTTGTCGGTTGCCTGAAAATAATCCTTGTCCCATTTCTGTGCTTCTTTTCAAGGATATGTATTGATTCATGGATCATGAATTAGGGTTCATCCATTAAAGAAGAAAGGTGGTGTAGGTGTCTAATAGGGACCATCTAAGAGGTACGTAGGCCTATGAGGATGGTCCATACCCTGATCCATAATACCTCAACTTCTAACACGGATGCCTTGTGTTCCTACTCACCATCTGGGCTACTCAATTTGTGTTATTGGCCTATGTTTCTTGTTGTTTTTGTTCACATCTTTCATTTATATTTGCATGGCCTTCTAGAAGGTCAAGCAGCTAATCCATGCAACAGTTTGCAACTTGTCTAAAGAGTCACTTGGTTGCCCTGTTATCTTGTTCATTTGACTTCAAGTGCTACTTAAGCTAATACTAGTAAAAGCCTTAAGCAACTTGGATTGATAATAGTTTTACATATATAAAAAAATATATTCAAATTAAACTATAATTAAAGTGTCTATATATACATTATTGAGACAAAGAGTATTACTATACTAAATGTTAGACTGACTTTATTTAGAATAATTTCGGTTTTTGGGACTAAATAAAGATTGGTGCCAAGTGCCAACATCAACCTAATATTCATGAACGGAGTATTAGTTATCGAGTATTAGATTAAGACTTTAGTTATAACCTTATCTTGAACATTAGTTAACACCCAAATTGAGCTAAACACCCTTAATTATTTCGTCTCAACATCTTTATTCTAATCACTTCTACTACATAACCAAACACATCTCAATAAGTATCCACCTTGATTTTAATCACTCTTGTTGTTCTAGAGATTTGATAGGGGTAATTATGTAAAAATACCCCACTAGTTAACTTTCAAAAGATGAAAAAGATACATAGCCTGTGATTAATCACAAGCCACAATATCCAAAAAGGGGAATATTCTATCCTTACTTACAAGTAATGTCTTTCCTAGGTTTTATACATAGCTCACATACTACATCTAACTCTATCCAACTGCAACCTTGCCTACTTGCAAGCCTTAAGCACAAGTTGAACATTTAATGGAGACCCAAAAACAGCCCCTAACCACAAATTAACACTCCTTTCTAACCCACTTGACTTACTAACATTCTATAAATGGGGAGTTCATGCAACCCCCACCCACTTCATTTGACTTCCTAGTATAGTAGTAGCCATGCAATCCACAATGATAACCAAAGAAGAAGAAGAAGAACCAAGGCCACTCAAGGTAAACACCATTGACAACACTATTAGTGCTTTACTATTGAGTATGAAGAACTTACTCTCTGATGTGTGCATCATGATCACTTTGCATAGAATGATCCAGCCCTTAGAAGAGCCTGCTCTGATGTTGTGACTGAGGCTGATAAGCTCATCAATGGCTTTGACATGAGTTTGAGCTTGAAGACTAACAACAATGAAGCTGAAATGGTGGAATGTGAGTGTTGTGGTATGTGTGAGGATTACACCCCTACATACATAAGGAGTATCAAGGACTACTTCGGCGGGAAATGGGTCTGTGGGCTGTGCTCGGAGGCGGTGAAGGAGAAGGTGAAGCGAAACCCGGGTCTTGCCATTGATGAAGCTCTGGAGAACCATGTAGCTTTCTACAAGCAGTTCAAAACCATTAGGATCAACCCTAAGCTCTCACTTGCTAGTGCAATGAGGGATATCGCAAAGAAGAGCTCTCAGAGTAGAAACCCTAATAAGGGCTTTTGTGGGTCTAAGATTGCTAGAACTATGAGTTGTGGTCCATGGGTGTAAAGGTTCAGAGATCATCTTTCCAGTGATATCATAATTTAATAGGAAACAGTTTAATACCTAATTTACAACAACAGCAGCAAGCTTTAAACAAAAGAAAAAAAAAAGAAAGAAAGACATGGTATAAAAGAAGGATATGAGGATGCTCTGTCAATCGAGCATTATTAATAACTCATAAAAAGGGAAAAGAATTTTATAGTTACGAGCATGGCCTTCCAACTCTAGTTGATCCTGAAATCCACAATTAGTAGGGATTCAACGATTAAAAGTTGAAAAATTACAAGATGTAAAGAAGACAATTTTTTTTACCTTGATGATATGATTGAGGTTAGGAATTCAAATATTGTTCCCACCCTTCATGCTCAAGCTTCTCTGCTTTTGTAAGCACAGTGTCTTTCATGGCTTCTTGGTATTTTACAACTCTACCAACCAAATGATGTATATGAAATTAGATGAGATTGTGTTGAAAAATGCCTTTTTTAACTACTATAAGTTATAAGATCAACAATACCTGTCCGACAACTTTGCATCTACGTTCGCCAAAATCCTAACAGCTAATAAAGCTGCGTTTGCTGCATTTCCAATTGCAACGGTGGCCACTGGGATTCCTTTTGGCATCTATGATTTTGGATAAAAAAAATTAATCATCTTTTTTCAGTTTTCACACCATCAAAAGAAATTTAAGCATGATTAAATCATAAAAACCCTACACTTCCCTTTCATTGTTTCTATTCTTGTCAAGTTATTCAAATGTTTCCGATACAAAATCTAATGTTTGCTTCATGGCATCGAAGAAGGTATATATACAGTAAAACAGAATGCTTAAAAACTTCAACCCATACTAATGTTCTGCTTTTGTGTTCCTTACTTTATTTTATTTTTGACATCCTTGTTTGCAAATTCAAGCTACCATTAATCTATTCTAGAAAGAGAAACATGGCAGTATAATTATCTCATACTTGAGAAGCATTAGCTTTTTATTCTGAAGTTCTAAACCAATACTAGTCATTGCCAACAAGGCACCATTGGAATTATATATTCTTTGAAAGGAAGAAGCTTAATGGCCTCAAAACCTTGACCGAAATTTCATGTGTTCCATTCTATGATAGAAGAAAACTAAAAGGAATGTAATAAATGTGTAGAAGAAGAAAATTTGCCTAGCTTACCTGGACAATGGATAAGAGGGAATCAACCCCATCGAGGGAAGCAGTTCTAACAGGGACACCAATTACAGGCAAAGATGTCAATGAGGCCACCATACCTTAAACAAAAAACTCCAAATAAGAGCTCTGTATCACCTATTACTATTGTAACCTTTTACTATTCTATGCAATCTAGCAGAACCAACCTGGTAAATGTGCTGCACCACCAGCACCAGCAATGATGACTTGAATTCCCCTCTTCTTTGCAGATGAAGCAAAAGAGTACATCCTGTCAGGTGTCCGGTGTGCTGAAACAATAGTCACCTGCAATTTATATATAGACATGGGGTTAAATGAGATGCCTAATAAGAATTTCAAAATTTTCCATGAATGCATTCTCCAAACCATCATTTTGTTAAGACAGGCTCAACCTCAAATGGCACATCAAAATTCTTCAGGACCACTGCTGCCTCCTTCATAATAGGAAGGTCTGAATCAGAGCCCATGATTATAGCAACTTGAGGAATTACTGCAAACATAGAAGATTGGCATTATCAACTAAACTATGATTTGGTTCAAAGTCCTCATCCACAAATATCATTCATTGTTAAAGTAAGAGAAGGGGAGATCAGAGCTGAGAAGATTAATCCGGTAAAGTGTACTTTTAAACTGAGAAATCGAAATAAATTTTGTTGCATGTCAAAAGTTAGTGTATAATATCCAATGGGGCTATCAGTGGCAAATTGTCTCGCTTAGCCTTGATGGTGGAAACTGAATTTCCAGTTAGTTAATCAAGCACAACTGCAATTTTCTTACAAGAAAAAAAAATATATGGAGAAAAGAACAAGGACACGGAAATCACAGAGAACAATGAATTCTTTGGCGGAACAAACCACCTTAAGGCTGTGAACTAAAATGCATGCATAGGACAAATAAAATGAAATCTATGACAACCAGTCTATACTCGCATGTTAACTTATATTCCTTACAGCTTAGAGCACAAATAAAGATGAAGCCTAGATATAAAATCAATGCTGTTAAAAGGACACACTAAGCATTCTCCTCAATGTAGAGATGAAAGATAGTTACTTCAAATACTGTGTCATTAGGCAATATTTTTCAAAACATCATACTTAGCATATGGAAAGGAGTAATATATTATGCTTGAGAATTGAAAAGTGATATAAGACCTGTAGTTCCACTTTGCTCCTTGTTCAGCATGGAATCTAGGCGTGCTTTCACAATGTTCATGGAAGGGCCTGTGATCGTTATATGACCCATCTTTCGTAGCTTCCGCATATCTGGGCATTATTACACATATCTACTTCACTAAAAACAAATAAGTGAAAAGACAAACATCAATATTATAATCAAGAGAACAGACAACATTGACTGACCTGGCTTATCATACCAATGAATGGAAGCTCCAGGGACTTTTAAAGCTCTTCCAATAAGTTCATGAGCTAACCTGAGCCCTGGCTCTCCCTGAAAACAAAGCATGCAAGAACAACTTCAATGGCTTGCCATCTATTAGAAATGGAATGAAAATCACACACACACACACACATATATACATATATATTTCAAAGGGTTAATTAGATGAACATGACATGAAATATGAACACGACATGAAATGTGGAAATTTTGAAGTGAAATGGAAGCACATAAGACTCAGCTCCTATTTCAATTTTACATCACAGCACACTATTGAGTGCATATGCAATGTGCGGAAAATTAACAACAATGTCAAAGGACAAAGTCTTCATTTGGGCACCAAAAATATCAGGCAGTTAATCAATAGTTACAAGAAAAATCCAGATTGCTTCCCAAAAAATATATTCCTGAGTTCTAATGACTAAAACCTGACAAAATGAAAATACTCTGCAACTATGACATGAATGGCGGCTTATTTTCATAAGTAAAAGGTGCTGTATACAGTAAAATTACCTCATCTTCACCCAATATGTTATACATGATTGCAGCAGGGGTTTTCATTGAAGGATCTCCAAGTGGCAGACCCAAAACAGCTCGTAGATGTTGTTCATATTGAGAAGTATAACAAGATTCAATTGTGTGATGCCCACTATTATGAGGTCTGGGGGCAACTTCATTCAGCAAAACCTAGAAGAATTTGAAATCAACCACGAAGAAGTATAATCTATCAAAAAATCCTTGAAGGAACAAATTGGAAGAAGAAAAACTAGTAAAAAAACCTAAGAATTAAAGAACTGCATATAAAAAATGAATGCTGGCATTTGCAGAACACAAACCTGACCATCTCCGGTCAAAAATAATTCCACAGCAAATATGCCGGCCCCCTCTAATGAACTAACAGCTTTTTGAGCAACATCAAGTGAAAGCTCCTTTATTTTTTCAGGCACATCAGCAGGAGCTTCTACTATGTGACAAATGTTATTTCTGCAATATAAATTTTTTTACTTGGCTCCAAATTTAAGGGTTCAAATACTATATGCGGAAGCAAGCCACTTAAGTACATCATAATACAAACGGGAGAGAAAAAAAATGCTACAAATGCAAAAACTAAGAGCTCCATCTTACTTGTGGATGGTTTCAACCACAGGATAGCATGAAATGCAACCATCTCGTCCCCTCGCCACAATGACTGATAATTCCTAGAATGAACAATATGAGGCTTTTTCATTTAGATTGCATGGAATAAAACAAACTAAATTATACAAAATGCAAAAGGTTGTATAACTCATTTGGTTGTTAGGTGTAGAGGTTCTAATCAGCTGACCTTCACAAACGGAGTCCATCTCTCAACATATAAGGCCCGGTCAAAACCTCCCAATGCTGAAAAAAAGCAAAATTTAGTAGTCTAAAAAGGGTTGTACTGAGATAAACATCAAAGAATAGAGTTGGCAGACTTACCAGCAACAGCAGAAGAAAGCTCCTCTTTGCTATGAGCAACAGCATTACCACGGCCATCATAAGCTAATCTCCTACATTTGATCATCAAAGGATAGCCATACAAGCTCCCAGCCCTCTCAGCACTTTCAATGTTATCTATCTGCACTTAGATGATATAAAATCAATTTTTTTTGTGATTCAAGAATGAGGCGCTTGTGTACATGTAAAGCATCAAGTACAAGTAACCTGCATGAATTCAGGTAGTGGAATCCCATGCTGTGAAAAATGATCCTTTTGAAGGTATTTGTCCTGTAGAAATATGTGAAACACATTAAACTTAATGAACATTTTCCCATGAATAGTGGAGAAGAAGGTGAAGGATGTCAAAAAGATTTGTAAAGCAGGTGCATTGCATTATACTTAGCCAACCAAATTACCAAAGTCTAAAAGTTTTGTCTAAAACCAAGACATTTTATGGTGTGTATACCATGGAAGATGTTGGCCACAATAAAAGAATAGTTTGGGATATTGAATGCCACGGAAGTAGGGAAAAGATAAAGGTGTGGAAGATGCCTGTATGTAAAGTTTATGTTTGAAGGGTGGTAACGACTTGGAAGATTTAAGAAATAGAGGAAAATCAAGGTATGGGTCAATAATAAGGGATCTATAAAGGGCAAAGGGAATCGAGACTTTGTATATCAAGACATTGCTTTCGCAAGTTGATGCTTCAATACAATTTAATATATTTAGTAAGAAGAGCTATGACATAAGGCAAAAATGACTCATGCATCCATGTTCACAATTTCTAATATGCATGTTTGTTTCTCAAAGAAGGAATGTTGTAGAAAATCAAAGGAAAGAAAATGTATATCAAGATTTTTTTTAATACTAAATTCATGTTTCAAAAAAAAAAAATGTTTCAATTCCTTTTCCAGAAAAAGAACCATTGTCAGGAAGCAAACAGAAAAGAACTTCTAGATACTAACAAAAATTCAGTTCCACTGGCCAAAGAATAGTATACCTACAATAATAATCCTTTTGAATTTATATTAAGTACAAAACTTACTTGAATTATTTTTATTGTAGATGCTTTAGGTTGACAATCTATCCCTTGCTGCTCTAGTTTCTCCAACATAACAGCATCTACATGTTCAATTTCTATAGTCACCAGATCACATCTACAAAAGTGAAATATATCTTTTAAAGGTCGCATTAGAACACAAATACAAAACAGATGTATCAAAAGAGCAAGATTGTGTCCTACATTTCACACAACCTACCTTTTGGCAAACTCACGAACCGCCTCACCATCATTGAAGTCCCCAACAACATGACAATAGGATAAGCCACTAGCAGGGCTTTTTTCAAGAGGGTCTAAAGTCAACACCTTGATAGCCATGCATGATGCAGCTTGGCACATCATTTTACCTAACTGGCCTCCTCCCAATATGCCAACTTTTGTATTGCTAAGTACATGCATTGGCAAATCATCCTTCCTGAAAGGCATTAGCATTGGACACCATGAAATAATCAAATATTGATCAGCAACCATCATAGAGTAACAACTGCCAATTGAAAACTCCAGCATATCGCTAAAGCAAAATTATGTGATTGCATTGGATGCATTCTCTAGTTTCAAGAAACATCCATATGTCAAAAGATGAAAAAAGCAATACCATTGAAAATGTCATCTTGCCAACAGAACACAAATGTCAAACTCTAGAGAAAGTAGTGAAAACGTGTCAGGTTTCACAAAGCCACAAGCATACAAAAACCCAAAAAACCTTAGACCTGCACGAAGATTGTTCGATGAAATGCCGCAATGACACAAACCCATCACCTAAGTTCAATAAAATTCACCAAAATCTCCATCAATTAAAGTTTAAAAGAAGAAGATACCTCTCGGATGATACAGCGTCGGCACTCCCACTCAAAGCACGAGTTTGAGAAGAGCGTGGAGGGATGGAACTCATCGGCTGCTTTAGTGGGGGCAAAGGGAAAGGCCTCCTACTGAAGTTCAAGAAGAGGGTTGCCCGAGCAGAGGGATTGGAGAGGCGCCGGTGATCACCGAGAGAGGAGTAGCAAGCCGCCGATGAGGCCCTCAAGAGCATCGTGAGAGGGCGGCGGGGTTCGAGGCTTCAAACGTCGACTCGCGCGCGTTGGTGAGCAGGGCTTTCGCAGAGAGACATCTCTCTATCTAGTCTCCTCTTATTGGATTCGGGTTTGGGAAATTCTAAAATCCCAAACCTATTATGTTTTTTTTGTTTGGATTTTGAAAAAATTAAAATTAATATACTCCTGTTTAGAAATATAGTAGTTAGATGTGGAAGATATATAGATATTTTTAAAAATTAAAAATATTCCTGGCTTAGTGATATTGATAGACTTTTTTAAATTAAAACATATGAGAAAATTTCAAAATCTCAATATTTTTTTTAAATTTTTTTAAAAATTAAAATTATATGTAACCAATAGACTCCCATAAATAACTATATATATATATATATATATATATATATATATATATATATATTGATATTTTTTAGTAATGTAGATAGACTTTTTAAAATTAAAAAATTTAAAATTTTGATAAAATTTCAAAATCCCAATATAATTTTTTTGAATTTTTTTTTTAAATTAAAATACCGATAGACTCCCATAAAAATAGATAGATAGGTAGATATCTTTTAAAATTAAAAATACCCCCTTAGTAATATAGATATTTTAAAAATAAAAAAATATAAATTTACGAGGAAATTCTAAAATTCTAAAATTCTAACCAAATTTTCTTTTTTTTTGTTTTTTTTAAATAAATTTAGAATTACTTTTGTTTAATAATACAGATAGATAAGATTCATTAAAATCTAAATTAGTAAAATAATGATCTATGCCAATTATAAAATTTGATTTTTCTACGTGCACTCTTTTTAAAGAAAATAATTATTTCTAAATAAATACATCCAATGGGAGTAAGAATTTTCAAAAACATTTGGAACATTTCATTTTTGAACAAAAGAACCATTTTCAAGTAGTGTTTGATCAATTACATATTGATTAATATTCGATTGATTGGTCCGAGACTATCAACAAATAAGATTTGTTTAAGTTACTTCATTTCTTTTTTTTTTCAAGTCATTTTCCTTTTTCTTTATATGAGTATCGGGGAAGCAATAACAAGGTAATATATAATTTTTGTTTGTTTGCATGTTAGGTGCTATTTGTGGTCTTGAGGCTATCAAAGTGTGTACATCTTTGCTCCACCAATTGAAAGTGATTAAACATAATAATAAACAATGGATGATAATCAAATCCACAAAGAGAGTCCTTTTTCTTTTGCATGCTATGCTCTTTATGGGCACAATTGAAAATATACTTTTGTGAAAATGAAATGAGAGGGCATGCTATGCTCTTTATGGGCACAATTGAATTTATACTTTTGTGACAATGAAATGAGAGGCATCAAATGCTCCCTAAATTCCGAATCAAAGCTACTTTTTAATCACAAATATCAATTAAGTCATAGACTATTTTTGTTCCACTAATGACTATATTTTCTTTGTTTGAATACTCTTGATTTTTCTTTCTTCAATATTATGCGGGTGTATGATGGAGATGTGTTATTTATTATACTATTGCTTGCATAAATAAATAAATAAATAAATTATATATATATATATATATGTTGAAGATTAACATGACAAATTTATCAATATATACTTTCACTCTCGCTTTATGTGTCGTTAATAGTTTTATGTGTTGTAAATTTTCACTTGAATGATTTCTAGTTATTTAAATCTCTACAATATTATACGTGATTTTTTTTTAAAAAAAAATTATATTCATTTATTTAAGTATTAAAGAAGTACAATGGTTTATAGTTGAAAAGGTGTTCCGTATACAGAGGGAATAAGGAAAACTCTATCTACACCCCTTTTCCTAGTAGATTGGTCTATCTAAGTTTGTACCTAAGGGGGGTGGAGCCTGGCTCCATTTAATCAAGGTGTGCATATATAGCCTATAGTGCACCAATCCGGACTCCAAAGCATACCGCCTGGTGAAGTGGGATATCCTCATAAGACCAAAAGAGCTAGGAGGTTGGGGCATCATTAATATGAAAGCCTTTAACGAAGCCCTACTCGGGAAATGGTGGTGGCGACTTCTGAATGGGAAGACCGGGATATGTGGCAGGATTATCACACATGCCTACTTCCGAAACACACCGATCAATCCATTCAAGCCAACACCAAACCAGGCCTCCTTTTTCTGGAAAGGAATCATGGAGCAACGCGACCTCACTATGGCAAACGTGGTAGCCACACCGGGGCAAGGGAGCATAATTAGACTATGGTTTGACAACTGGCTCAACGGCCAAAGCCCCTATAGGCGATACCCGGAATTCCGAACCCTATGGTTGAAAGCGAAGCTCACCATCCAAGAAGCGCGACAACTCAACACAAGAGGACTACCTCTCCTTAAACCGGGGCCCTTGTCGCCAGGGGCATGAGAGATGTGGCAAGGGTTACAAGAACACCTTAACCACCAAACACCCAATCTGGCGGACACCTGGAAATGGCGATTCACCCCCTCACAAGACTTCAATGTCAAGTCACTCTACCTCTTCCGAATTGATGGTGGAATGAGGAGCTCCCTCCCCACAGCCTTCTGGAAACAATCAGCCCCCTTGAAAGTTAAAACCTTTGCCTGGCTGGCAAGGGAAGACAAGCTTCCCACACTGCTTAACTTGGTAAAGAGGAACTGGCGGGGGGACAGAACTCACTGCTACCTATGCAATCTCCAAGAGGAAAGCACTGATCACCTACTGCTCAAATGCCAATACTCTGTAGATGTTTGGTCCCACTATATACAACTTCTCGGGCTTAGTCGCAACCCTGACAAGATACAAGATCTCTGGGGGTGCTTCTCAATGGGACATAAGCTGAGGAAAGAACTCCAAAAGGGTTGGAACCTGCTGGTGTTGGCCATCACTTGGAACCTCTGGCTGGAACGAAACATGCGATGCTTCAACGACAAACAACGCGTTTGTAAGAGACTCATCCGACACATAGATTTCCTCTTCCTCTCGTGGTTCGATAGTGCTCATGCCACCCAACAGACACAAATCCAGCCCATGATAGTCTTTATCAGACATAGTCTCACCTCCACCAGGGAAGAACCAAGGATGAACCTCCTAGGAACAGATTTTGAAGAGGAGGAGCCCGTTGGGGCACATCAGCAAAGGCCAATGTAAAACTTGGTCCAACACGGGCCCTCGTAAGTTTGTACCATTTTTATACTTTCAATAAATAAATGAATGTGGTTTATCCACTTTATCAAAAAAAAAATATAGCCTATAGTTGTTGCTTCTTGGCAGCATGTATTGCGTCAGACCAAGAGAGCCAAAGGAAGTCTTGAGTGTTGGGATGAGTTTCGTAAAAACACAGTGTTTGTCCTGAAACACATATCATGTTCTGTTCCAGCTAAAAGCTCCAGGTGATGGTCATAAAAAACAGGTTCTATCCTGTACGGAGCTCCTTCTCCACTCATGGGAAAGAGGTGAGCCCAAGGAGGCATCAGTAGTGCGATTAGATCTCGCCGAATATTGATATCGGAGGAGCAAGTGGTCGATCATTTCTTCTTCCCCGTCACATAGAAAGCATAGTGTTATTTTTCCTTTCCCGTTTCTTTTCATCAAGTTCTGTAATGTGAATCCCACATGAGGATTTTGTCAGTGATTTAAAAAATCCTAAAATTTCAATTTTGCCAATTGAATTTTATACTCTAAAATTAGTAGTGGTTATCATCTATTCAATTTTTATCGTCAAACAAACATCACATATCATGTTAATTGTCTACGTGGCACCATGTTGAACCAATCAAGAGTAGAATCGTCAAAACCATCAATTCATAATCTCATAATTTCAAACCAAGAGAACGATGTTCCAATATTTGGTTTTCCAATTTATAAAGCCAAAATAAAAGTCTCGCTCCAATGATCTTGTCCTAAAAACCAATTCAACAATTAATGGTTGGTTTACGATTACATTATAGAAAAATTTGAAAATAAGATGAAGTTAATTTAAAATTTTATTTATTTAAAATTATATTATGTCGAAGCTATGGTATTTTTAATAATAAAAATATATTTTATTTTTTTAATGAAACTACCAAGCATTTCTCGATGATCACACATGTCCAAGTCTTCTCTTTTGCGTGGCCGTGCAATTAGGGGTCAAGGGCCCTTAATTGTGCTTTATGTAATTGATTATGTCTTTAGAGTGACTTCTTCCTAATTATTTGTTTAATTGAGCATATGTGACTTTAATTTTAATTTAATCAAACTAAACGTGTCTCATCAAATTACTTAAATAATTTATAATTTTTCTTTTTTCATGTATACCCCTACAAAACCTCATAATTACACACACATGTAGACTAAATCTTAGAATTATAATAAAATTCCTTTTTTTTGTGTGCATATATGTCCTCCTATAATATATATATATATATATATATATAATAATAATAATAATAATAATAATAATAATAATAATAATAATTTTATGATGGATGTCAACCTATCGTAACCCTCCTTCTTCACCGGGTTTGGGGCCGACTACGCTTGCATAACCAAATCTTACATTTGACAGAGTAACATGAAGATAGAGAATTCATATAGCTCAACCCAGTGGCGGAGCCAGAAATTATTGATAAGGGGGGCAAAAATTAACTCAAATGCAACACAAGATCAAAAGAAAAATTAGAGAGGTGCAAAAAAAAATCGAATCATGAGAACCCTAAAATCTAGATAATAAAAAAACCCTAATTTTAACCCTAATTGGAGGCAAAGATGAGAGAGATGACCTACCAATTAAATATCCAAACTAAATCCATGCAAGATTATTAGGAGTTATAATCTAAATCTTTTTCTATATCAATTCTTTCGATTCAAATTGAATATCCAAACTAAATTTATACAAATAAAAACCCTTTTGAATTTAAAGAAAAAATCAAATCAAGCAACAAACCGTAGAAAAAATAGTTGAGGTATTAAAAAACAAAACAATTGAAAAATAAAAGATAAAAAAGAAGTCGGACCTTGGATTTGGTGGAATAGCTTACGAGGTGAAAAAAAATAAGAAGTTTGTGACTCAGGAGGAAGAATGAAAAATCCTCCATAAATCATACACAAGTGGACGCTTAAGCAAGAAAGTGGGGATTGGGTTGTGGGGTTATGCGAGCTGTGGCGTCGAACAAAAAGAAGGAAGCAGGTTCACAAACGTATTAGCGGAATAGACAAGATTCCAAGTCGAGAGAAGTTTTTAACAAAATTTAATCTGATATGAATTAACAAGGATAGAAAAATTAATTAAAATATTAGTTTATTTTAAGTTTTGTTTTCTATCTATTATTTATTATAATTTAATAGAAATAAGATAAGCCACATGGCATCAAGTTAAAAGGGATAAGTTAATAAGGGGGGCAATTCAACTATTAAAAAATATTATATAATAGAAAAATAAATATTTTATAATATAATATATGAAAATCTCGAATGAGAAGGGGGGCAATTGCCCCCCTTCTTCTCCATGTAGCTCCGCCCCTGGCTCAACCCATTTATTATGGGATGAAGGCTTAGTTGTTGCTATTGTTATATATATATATATATATATATATATATATATATATAAATGTTACAATCATGCCGCCCAGATATCCGGCCGGCTGATTGTAACATATATATTATCTCTAATATATATATATATATATATATATATATATATATATATATATATATATAATATAGATTATATTTTTTACCATGTTTTTAGATATAATTTGATTTATTTATAAATTTTAAACAACATTTAGATATGTATATATATTTTTAAAAATTATATGCACATGTATACATGTATTCTTAAGATAAGATAATTTAAAAAATATATATACATATCTAAATTCTGTTTAAAATTTATAAATAAATCAAATTGTATCTAAAAGCATTATAAAAAATATAATCTATATTTTTTTATATATTTTTAAGATATAATATAGGTGTTAGGTTTACATCCTACCAAATTCTCGATCTTAACACCTCTCTCTCTCTCTCTCTATATATATATATATATATTGGACTTCTATGTGATTGCATGATCAGGCCGGGTCTCGGACAGCCCGGGCCCGGCCCCCGCTAAATTATCTCACATAAGGGGCCGCCTGCAAGTGCGGCCAGCCTCACACTAATATGACTATATATATATATATTCTTATAAAATTTTTGAGAAATATAAACTATATATATTATACATAAAATGCCTTCTATAGTGCCATGAAGGCATCAGTGCAGTGGTGTGCTTTGCACCCAATTATTATACATCCTGCACTTACAGTACCTTATCCAGGGGCACCCTACTGTATTGTGTATTATGCCTTGGCTAGTGGCTACTATAGCACGACACCATAGTATTAATGTATATATGGATCCGGATTCCCTTGTTTCTTCCTCCTGATTTTCATTATTTTCTGACGATTGATTTTGTAAAAGTGCTAAAGCAGCATCTCAGTTTTCCCTCATCGAACGCGCCGCATTCAACGAGGAAGTTCGAAATGCATGCCTTTAAATTTTCGGATTTTAAAATCAATCGCCAAGACAAAAAATGTACGAAATACATTATAAAAATAAAAAGAGAGGATCCAGATCCTGTATATATAAGGGTATTTTTACATAAAACTCCCTAACTTTTTAAGAAGAAAGTTTCTACGATTATATGAGAATGCACACCATAAATTCATGGTAGGGTGGCTTGAAGTTTGCAAAACGAGTGAAGTGTTGGTTTGTTTTCAAAGCGACCGGGTCCACCACTCTGGTCCAGAACAAAACGGTCGACGACAACCCACAAATTCTTTACCAAATCTAGCGACCCTCCTCAACTGGCACGCAATCAACACTTTGACCAACATAATTTTAATTTATAATTTAATCGATTTAGATGCTAATAATTTCTTATTAAACCACTAAAAATAATTTAAAACTTTCCGAAGGGGGTCTTAGTAAAAAAACACATGTAGTTTTTTAATTAAAGCAACATTAATCTCGGTACGATACTTTATACCTGCGGAACAGCTTTACTGTCATTTTTATGGGTATTTCCGAGAGATAATATCCAGGTGTCAACTTAGTGATGGAGAAGATATTCTATGTTATCGTAATCCGCGGGACACTGGACAAGCACTCTTTCGTCGAATAGGGACTCAACGCGCCCGCGGGCCTTCGTTCCCTTTTTTTTCTCTTTCTCTTTCTCTATAAAAAACATCGACTTCTCGGGGAGGCCATCGAGGAAACCCTAATCCGACGACGGAGATGGACCGGAGCTCGCCGGTGGAGGAGCTGACGTCGGGCGCGAGCGGCCGGATCATCCCCGTGTGCCGCTCCATGCTGTCGCGGCGCTCCCTGCTTCGTTTGTTCCTCTTCTTCCAGTCACTTGCGCTGTGGCTCGTCTTATTTCTTCGGAGAAGCGGAGGCATCGCGCGGAGGCCCTTTTTGGTGAGGAATTATAGCGGTGGTGCCTCGGTGTCGTCGCCGAGGAAGAGGGGAGGGGGGAAATGGAGGGTTGGAGCGGAGGAGGAGGACGTGAGGAGGAGGAGGGCGCTGGCAGAGATGGTGGAGATGGATGGCGGGGAGGGATGTCGGTGGGAGACGTCGGTCTTCGTGGGGACGAGGAGGAACGTCCTCTTTTGTAGGTCGTGGGTGCCGGTTTCTGGTGAAATGAAGTAAGGTTCCAGTTCTGATTCGCATGTTTGGGTTTTTTTTGTTTTGATTCTTTTTCTGAATTTGCGTTTGATATAAATAAGCGATCGTGGTTTTGATTTCGGTTTTCCACTTCATCTGCTATTTTGCGAGTTATTGATTAGACGGTTGATTAGGAATTTGTTTTTATTTGAAAAGACGAGTTTTGCTACAGCTTTTAATCTTTAGAATAATTCCTTCGAGTTAATTAACGAGGATGGTCTTCTAGGATCCTGATGAATTTTAAAATCTTTGATTAGATTTAATATTTGGATGATTTGCTTCATGGAAGAAGAAAAAGAGATTTGTGAGATTTAAGCTGTTCTTGTTAAAAAATTTTATGCAAAAAGATTTGGACTCTCTTGTTTTCATTTTGATGACTATTGTCTAGTCTTGTCCAATGGATAATTCAGCTATTTTCTCTTTCGGATGCCCTCAACAGGCAGAGCACTTCCAAAAAAAAAATGGAAATTGTATGCTTTCAAGACTACTATTCATTGGATGTATAATTTCATCATTGTAACCATGGTCTGCCTTTTTATTGAGTTTCAATTTGTATCTTTTACACTGATTTGTTTTAAGTTAGGATCAGAAAACTGTACATGGCTAAGATTGCCCAATGTTATATGATTATTTAAATTTAGCTTTGTTGTGTGAACATATGGCTGATATCATTTTTTCCTCATTCATTTTTCACTGGATTTTTGTGGCATTGACCTAGTTAATCTTGCATGAAAGATATGAAACAACCTTGTGTATGTAGCTTTCATCTCCTTAATTGTTTGGTTACTCATTTTTGTGCCATAGTAATACTTTTCCTTATTTTACCTCTTTTGCAACTCTGTCATTATCTGCCTCTGTTATCCTCCTTGCAAAATTTCTATGACTTTGCAGTAGCTCTTGGATTTACCTCACCATTTGTCTACCATCAGCATTCACAGTGATAACATGGAGTAAAACAGAGACACCAATTTTATGTAGTTGCAATTATTGATGTGCTTGTGGTAGATGTATCTCAATATGATAAGTGTCAATAAATAGTTAACTTCCTACAATTAAATGTAAAATGATCATTTTGATGCAAGTTGTGGTTTACTTATTTATGAACTGCATGTGGTATTCCACTCTAATATTTCCTTTTCCTTTGCAGGGGAATTTTAGTGATTATTCATGGCCTTAATGAGCACAGGTAAGAAGAGTGTAAATTGACTTCTTTTTCTAATGCTTTTGCATGCGTCTGTTTCCCTATCTCGATTATTCATATGAAAATTTTTTCAACAATTCTTCATTCAGAGTCAAGATTCCAAATAGATGGTTGTCTGTCAGGATTTAAAACTAGATAACCACCAATCTGACCTGTTCCAAAATTCAGTTCATTGACTTCTGTTGATGGTCTTAAATATTTCTGTTGCCCTTTACTGACCACCAAAAAAATCTTATGCTAGGTGCAGTAGGTGGTTGCAACTCTTAGGAAAGAGACCATACTGGTCAGTTCATTTTCATTATTGATGTCTGATTAAATGTTTTTTTTTTTTTAATTTCCAGTGGAAGATATGCTCATTTTGCAAAGCAGTTAACCTCGTGCAACTTTGGAGTGTATGCAATGGATTGGACAGGTGTGTATTGCATTTATACAAGCTATTGATTGTCTCTTAAAATTCATTTATATTTGTTGCCGTCATCATCATTTCACCTATAGGCTAGATGATTTTCCTCAAAATCTAGTTGGTTTAAGGATATGTGAAAGGTAAAAAGAGAAAGATGCTCGTATGTTGATATAAGATCAGATTCTGTGTTTGTACTGATTCTGGGTAGTCAGTCCTCTGCAGAACAAAAGCAGCCTGGTGTAACCCACATGCTTCCTTTGGCATTGAAGCCTATTGCTCATGACACTACCAATCAGTTTTTTCATGTGGACTTGTGTGCCTAAAATTAATTGACAATTTGAGCAGTTTGTCTGTGATATATTGCATACTACTTTCATCTTCTGCTTGTATGTGTTTTTCCCAATTTTAACTGATAAATGGACCACCAAGATGCTACTGATCATGCTAACTGTTCATGACTTGGGATGTTTCAACCCTAAAACATTCTCAGATTTCTTAAAACCAGCCATGTAAATTTACTTCTGATTATATTTGACAGGTCATGGTGGCAGTGATGGATTGCATGGTTATGTGCCATCCTTAGATAATGTTGTCGCAGACACTGTAAGTTTAATCATTGTCATATTCTCTTAAACTCTGTCACCGATGCTTTAAGCTTTGGTTCTATAAATCAAGGCCTTGGGCATCTGACTTGTGCTATTCCATACATTTATGTACAGATTGTTATATAAGTTCATGTTAGCCACCTGATGCTAGTTTATAATCCGGTACATTCGCGCCCTGATATATGGTGCTCTGTTTGGTTTTATTCCTTCCTCATCATTGTTTTATTTCTATATGTACAGGGAACATTCCTTGAGAAAATAAAATCAGAAAATCCTGATATTCCGTGTTTCCTCTTTGGTCATTCTACAGGGGGAGCTGTGGTTTTAAAGGTATGATTAATGAAATTATTGGACACTGTTCTGGAACCAAAACATACCAGTTTCATTCTTGTTAGTTGTTTTCTTTTCTTATCAATTTCCATATTTATAGGCAGCGTTGAATCCTCATATCAAGAGCAATCTTGAAGGAATTGTGCTAACTTCTCCAGCATTGCGTGTAAAGCCAGCACATCCTATAGTCGGGGTAACATTCATCTTCCAACACTATCTTCTTCACTCTCACTGCTGATTTTCCATCCTCTAAATGTAAAATTCACATGTATGCCTCAAGAATTGCTTTCTCAACCTAAACCTTTTCTGATGGATTGATATCCTGAGTATCAAGACAAATTGAAATCCACAATCTACACCTATGGCAGTTCCTATGTTCTCTGAGATGTATACAAAGTCACTAACCATTACTTAAATCCATCTCTCTCATTTGTTGCAGGCAGTGGCCCCACTATTTTCAATGGTAGCCCCCAAATTCCAGTTCAAGGGGGCTAACAAGAGGGGTATCCCTGTATCAAGGGACCCTGCTGCTATGTTGGCCAAGTATTCAGATCCATTGGTGTACACTGGGCCTATAAGGGTCCGAACCGGCTATGAGATCCTCCGCATATCATCATATCTGATGCAGAACATGGAATCGGTCACCATCCCCTTCTTAGTCCTGCATGGGACTGCTGATAGGGTGACCGATCCCTTGGCTTCTCAGGATCTCTTCAATGAGGCTTCCTCTGGTTACAAGGATATTAAGCTCTATGATGGCTTCTTACACGACCTTCTCTTCGAGCCCGAGCGTGATGAAATTGGGACCGACATCATTCCAATTGGATGGAGAAGAAACTCCAGCACCAAATCTTGTAAATCAAGATGAACATCTCTCTCAGTTACAGACCACTCACTGGCAAAGCAAAGGAGCCAGATTGATGGTGGTAGACTTAAGAGTAGGATTAGGTTGAATGCTGTATAAGTTTGTTGTGTTTTGATGATTCAATTTAATGATATGGTTTGTATATTTTTTTTTCACCTTTTGAAAGACCAACAGTTTAAATAATATTTCCTTGTAATTTGTGTTTGTTTCATTGATCTATATTGATACGGTCAAATCTCGTCACACAAGAATTGGTGCGCCCCATGTCCTTGTAAGGACAACTCGAATCTCAAGAGCCATCAGACCACCTCTATGGTAGGGTAAAACCATTGTCACTTCAGGGATAGAAAGGGTATCCTCACAGCAAAAGGTCATGATGACCGGTAAAGTGGCGGGTGGATGATATATCGTGGCCTGAGCTACTGGAGGAGAACAAAAGAGAAGAGACCTTGGTAAAGAAGGGGTGAGCTCATTCTTGCAATGAAGACCAGGGGCGGAGGGAGGGGGGGTCAAGGGGTGCTCAAGCACCCCTTGACTCTAGGAGGATGCCTATATACCTACATATGTAGGGGATAAGGGGCAACAAGTATTTATCATAAATAAATAATATTTTTTTCAGAACCATTAACAAATGGCTACGGTAGTTCAGTTGGTTAGAGCGTTGTCCATTTTTCCGGGAGGTCGCGGGTTCAAGCCCCGCCTGCACTATTGTAATTCTAATTTAATAATTATTTTATTCAAATAAATAAAATTTTCATTAATTTTTAAAATACTAAATGAAATTAATATAGTTTAACTTATTTATTTAAAATAAAAAATTTCATTGTAATTCTTTGCATTTTACACACTCCTTTTTCCCTTAATTCTCTTTATACCCTCCTGGTCTCCATAAACACCAAAAAGTTTGGACCTTTCCTCCGTAAATCGCCGGTCGGGACCTCCATTCTTGTGATTCCCACGCCAAACTGAGATTTTTATGGTCTCCCGGTGATCCTCGGTCGGCTTCCTTTTCTCCAAGCCTGGGAGTACGCGCCTTAGCTCATGCTCTCGTTGTCTTTAATCTCCTCTTTCTTTGGGGAGTTTACATTGCATTCATCCTACAAGGTACTATGTTTAATTTACAATTTTCATTATTGAAGTCTTTCAATGTTTGTAGAGTTTTTTGTTTGTTTTTTATTGTACTTCCCGAGAAAATGTCAGAGAGATTTTCAAAGATTGACAATAACAAAACTCAATGCAATGTATAATATTAGGCAGAAGCTAGATTCAAATCATACATTCAAATGCTTTTCAAAGAAAATTATACTTGTTACTTTGGTTTTTTGCCACCCTTCTAGTATTGGATTAAGGCTTATTAGGCAAAATCTTATTATAGATAATAAGATTGTGAATAATTGAATTTGATTATTTTTTTAATTGCATTACTTGTTACTTGTGTTTTTAGCCGACCCGGTCTAGTATGGGATTAAGGCTTAGTTGTTTTTGTACTTGTTACTCTGATTTTTAAGTGTTAGTTGAATTAATTGTTAATTATATAGATATTAAGAGGTTTTTTAAAACTAAATCAAAAAGTTGTGAATCAAGAACACATATTTCTTTTGAAGCGAGCACTACAACACAAAAGAGAACTCTTGTTGAGTTTAATCCAAATGATATAATTGTTGATTTTGGACTTCGAAAATCAATTGAAGAGTATGATGTGGGGATTAAACATCATGTTCGGATAGTGTATTTATTAAATGAAATGTGTAATTCAAATTTTATAAATATTGATTATTATAATCTTCAGTTTGAATTAATACAAAGTTTTTAGTATTTATAATTTTTTTAGCTGAAAATAGCACCCCCTCTATTTTACTTCTAGTTCCGCCACTACTGTACTCTAATATCCATCTTCTTTTCAAGCAATCTTTTCACTGATTTGACCGTTAGAGCGGGCCTCGGGCATCAACGTCCACCCCCCTGAAGAACCATTTTTTTAATGTTAAGATATATAAAAAGGTTTTACAGTTTTGGACAAATCATTATATAAGCATTTATGAGGATATTTTCATAAAAAAAAGTCCATGACTAATTAATTTTTGTAAAGAATCAATGCCTAGACAATGACATAAGAATCAAGGAATGTTCATTGATGAATGGCCACAAATCACCATCTCATCCAAACCTCAAACATCTCAATCTTGGTGATAAGCCCCTGCTTATTTTATTTATTTATTATTTTGATTAAAAAACCAATGCTCTCTTTTATGGTTTTAGGTTTACAATGAATGAAATGTAGCATCCATCAAGACCTAATCTTGGATTTTTCATTTGCAATCAACATCAACATACACCCATTTCCTTGACTTCTTTTAGACAAAAACAAATGTGTCTACTCCATCTCTGTTGAGTGTTTGGCTTCTATTTCTTTTTCAAAGCTTGAGCTTGAGAAAGAGAGAGAGAAAAAAATAAAAAAAAAACAGTAACATGGATAAAACAAAGATGCACACAGAACAAGAGAAAAGCATCACAATAATCCATAAAACAAAGTTTTCATTAAATAATGATGGAAAAAAGAACAGAAGCTCTCTTTCAAAAGAACTCCAAATCCTTCATAAGAACATATCCCTTCATACATGGTGATCAAGAGCCTCAATCTTCAACCTTGATAATCCACTCAAGCAAATTAAGAAGTTAATAATAATAATAATAATCTTCATGCATGAAGATCATGAAGAACCTCTTCAACATTGGCAGCCATGGCATCAAGTCCATTCTGCAGATAAGAAACAAAGCTCTCTTGTGTCCACCCTTCCACAGGATCAGACTCAAAGGACCATTCCAAGCTACAACCCTCATCATCATCTCCAAAACCAGCCACCACCTTCAACGTTGCCACGTACCTTGTGAATCCCATGTTGTTCTCCGTGATCTCGTAGCTAAGAGAGTACCCACTGGGGTCAGAACTCAGGAGTCTCTCCTTTGCCCAGAAGACGGAGCTGGCTCCGGTGATGTCGGTGGCCGGAGCACTGGCGCAGTATCTCAGGCAGCCTGCTTGGCCTGGCACGCCGTCCACAAGCTCGCATACGGCGATGCTGTTTGGCATCCATTTGTTCAAGGATAAGAAGTCTCCGACGAGGGGCCAGACTTTGTTTGCGGTGGCTTGCCGGAGCTTTGCCACCACGCAGCCTTGCCATTTCTCCATGTGCTCATCTTGATCTTGCTTCTCTTCATCTTCTTGGTTGTGATCCATCCGAAAGAGAGAGAAGCTTTGAATGATGGAGCATCGTTGCTAATTAAATACTAAGCTTTCCTTTAGATGCACTCAGAATTAATTAAGTAAAAAACTAAGTTTACATTTTAAATATCTAGTGTTTGTCTAGTGACTTGGCATGGAGATATATATGGAAAATAGTGGTTTAACTTTTAAGACAAGTTGGTGGATGACACCCAGACAACTTTCATCAAAGGTCGATGTATATATGACAATATAGTAGCATTAGAAAAGCTAATCTTCAAATGAAGCAAAATAGAACAAATAGTGCCCTATTTAAGGTGGATTTTGAGAAGACCTTTCATATGGTAAACTAAGAATTCCTACTGGAGGTCCTTCAAGCGAGAGGGTTTTGTCCAAAATGGATCGCCTGGATAAAGCTAATTCTGAACTCTTCAAAGGCAAACTTCTTGTTGAATGAGCAACCGACAATATATGTACGACACCAAAGGGGGTTGCGACAAGGTGACCAGCTATCCCCATTACTCTTTGTGCTAATTAGTGACGTCCTTAGCACCGTGCTATCAAATTCGACAACCTATTTAGGGGCATTCGATAAGAAACACGGCAGAAAATCGAGGAGATCTTAGCCCTACAATATGCAGACGACCGCTTCATCTTATGCCTGAGGGACTTCAACCACTTCTGAACCGTGAAGCTAATTTTCTATCTATATGAGGTCTGTCAGGACTCCAGATAAATTATAACGAGAGTGTAGCTATAAGAACAATCACATACAAACCCTATGACCTTGGACAAATGATGGCATGCAACATTGGCACCTTGCCCATCAGCTACATGGGACTCCCAATATCCGAAGCCAAGCCAAGGAAAGACCACTGGAGGACACTCATTGACAAAGTGAAGACCAAGCTAACTACATGGAAAGGAAAATTCTTGTTGCTCGACGGGCACATCACTATTGGGTTCAAACAATAGTCCCACATTGCCTAATGGGAGAAAAGTGAAGGGGTATAAATAACGAGAGACACATTCCATAGTAACGAGACCTTTTGGGTTAAGCCCATTAACAAAACCGTGTGAGCTCTGGCCCAAAGCGGACAATATTGTTACTAGTCTAGAATTAGAGTGGGAAGCCTACCGAAAAATCAAGATGGCGACCGAACCGAGCAATCGACGGTGTAAGACGGTTCGGTAAATTTTTTAAAAATTCGATTTTCGGTCGGTTCTGCTACCAAACCGATCCAATCGGTAGCGAATCCGGTAAAGATTTATTTGGTTCCGTAATTACGGAACCGATTGAATTATATGTTAAATATAAATATAATATTTATATATAAAATATAGTATAAAAATTCATAACAAATTTTATCTGTATTTAGATTAACTTTTTCCTTCACTACCATATTAAACACCCATAAGAATTTTTACATATTATTTAATTCAATTTAAAAGAGGTTAATGAGCTTGTTAGTATATATTTAGGATAAAAAATTCAAGATAAATTATTTTCAGAAAATATTTATCTTTAATTTAATTCAATTTATGGGAGGTTTATGAGCTATTAGTGTGTTATGACTTTTTATAGATTTAGATATATTTGAGATAAAATTCTAAAATAAATTGTTTTAAAAAAGTTTATCCTTAATCTAAGGTTATGAATTGCTAATTTTATTTGGATAAAAATTTAAGATAAATTATTTAAAAAAATAAAATTCCTTAATCTAATTCAATTTAAGGGAGGTTTGATGAGTTGTGAGTGATTTTTTTTCCGATTTTGTATAATATATTTGGGTTAAAAATTTAAAATAAATTATAAAGAAAAAAGGTTTATATCTTTAATCTAATTCAAAGGAGATTCATAAGCTGTTACTTCTTACGGATTTGACTATAAAAAATCAATATAAATTATTTTAAAAAAGATTTATCTTTTTTTATGTGTATATTTTGAATTTTTTTATATAATTTTTATTGCTTTTATCGGGCTGATTTTTTCAACTATAAATCATCATTTGGTTTTAGGTATCTTCTCACACTAAAATCATATTTTCGTAACCGAAGTAGACCAGAGGTTCAATTGCTGATAGCTAAATAGTAGCGAGGAGGTGGAATGCTTATACTATTAATGGGTTCAGGTTTCATGTCAAGGCCCGAGAGTAGAGAAGAAAAACTCAGAATAGTGGAGTGGTTGTTGTTGCATCAACTATGAGTTTTGCAAGTGTCAGTCACAAAAACCCCATTCAAAGTGACATTACATGTTTTGGGGTGTTGAATAATATTATTGAACTAAACTATCATGGATGGAAACGTTGATGTTACAAAAGGAGTAAATACAGATGATTTGGGGTTCACTCTTGTGAATCTAAATCGATTATCAAATACCGGGGCAAATGAGTATGATGAGCGATTCATTTTAGCATCTCAAGCATTGCAAGCTTTCTATATTGAAGACCCTTTGGATCCAAATTGGCATGTCGCTGTCCAAACAAAACCAAGAGACTTTTATGACATGCAAAATGATTGCTCCATTGAAGATCATTTGCAAAGTACAATTTCTAATGAAGAAAGTTTGGAGGACAACCTCTTTAATAATGAGGAGAATATTAATTGGGATAGACATGCATGATATGCAAGAGGCAACAATTGATGAACCCTTTATCCCTGTGGGCAGGGATATCTCAATGATTGACACAGTAGAGGAAGTTGATGAAGATAGTGACAAAGAAATTTGATTTATGTATGTTCAATAGTCTTTGCTTGTTTGTACCTGTCTTATTATATATGTAAAGACAAATTGTCCATTTTCCATTTATCATATTAACAATCCATTGCTCATTTATTTTGTTATATTAATAATGACACTTCTATTATTTTTGCATCTTATGATGTTATTATTGGGTGGCATTATGTTTGTTAATTTTGCTTCTTTTATGGTGTAGCTAAATGTCGCACTTTGCAAGGCGTGGTAAGGTACGTAGTGGAGGAGGAGTCCCTACTCACTCAAACCAAGCTCGAGTCATACTCTTTAAGATGAAGAAAGTTCATCTAATCCAGGCTAGTATATCTTCATTAAGTTTTCATAAAAGTTTTCATGAAGTTTTATAATTATACTCATTTGCGTATTTATAAGTTTTATGAAGTTTTTAAAATTCAATATTTGATATATCAAAGCATTTTACAGAAATTCATAGGAATGTTAGGGGACACACACGGCTTGAGAGACTCTGGAATAGAGAAGAAAATGCACCAAAAAAAGTTGTCCGAAGTAATAATAAGGGGCAACTAGTTGGTGATGGTGCTAGAGATATGGGACAATTTCTAGGTACTATGGTTTGTAGACCTAGATTTTGTTCGGTCAGATACTTTGATTGGAGGTTTGTGCCCTAGGAAGATAAGGAGAGGGTGTGGCAGAGAGTACATGTAACATTTTAAAGTTAATTTTTTTTTCAAAGTTGGATAATTTGAACTCATGATTTTTTATTTTATTTTATTTTATTTTATTTTATTTTATTTTATTTTATTTTTCATTTTATCATGTTTTAGGATGTTTTTGAAATCGACAATTCATTTAAGAATTGGGTGTTACAATCTTTTAATAAGAAGTGGAAGGATTATAAAGCCCAAGTGAAACGGGCTAATTACACCCCTTTCAGGGGTGATGTAGTAAGAGCCAAAAGGAACCGACCCTTGGAGCTTACCCAAGATGATTGGGATTGGCTTGTAGATTCCTGGGAAAGCGACACAAGGAAGGTATATTTAATATCCTCGTTTGTATCATTATTCTAGTAAATTTTTATATGACATAGTTAAATATTAAACAATATATGTTTTTATATTCTTTTGAGTTTAGATGCGTGAGGAAAAAGGCAAATTAAATTGTTGAAAACAAGCCATGCCTCACACTTCTGGAACAAAAAGCTTTGCAAGGAGAATCGACGAAGAGGTAAAAAAAATATCATTTGTGGTTGGTAATAAACTAATATTTTTAATTCATTTAAAAATATGATATTATCTATTTTGTACTAGACGATAAACAATGATGGAGTGGAACCGTCTCGCGTAGACATGTTTTGTAAGCTGCATCAAAGAAAAGATGGCACATTCGTCGATGTAGCGGCTGAAGAAAAGTTTGTATGTATCTATCAAATTTTGCGTTCTCTACTTATACAATATTTACATCATCAAATTAAATTGTATCTTTTTTTTTTAAACAGTCTCAAATGAATGCTTTAGTGTCCCAGTTGCCACAAGAGTCCCAAGGTATCCCTGCAGCTAGGGATGAAATCTTCTCCCAAGTCATGGGAGAAGATAGTCATGGGCGTTGCAGATCATATGGTCTCGGTGTTTCACCTAAAGATATACATGGACCACAACCTACGCGTCGAGAGCTATTAGAAGAGAATAAAAGCTTGAAGGTTGATAACGAAGGCATGAAAAAGCAATTTGATATGGTAACTTCAATTCTTGGTCAACTCACTAGTGTGGAAGGTGATCTCCATGATATTATGGCTAATCTATCTAAAAAGGTATATGTTTTTAATTGAAAATTGTCTTATTGTTAGGTTGATTTTTAAGATTTAAGTAACTACAAGTTTTTATTTGTAGGGTCGTGCACAACCTACTGATGTCGGATCTTCCCATTCATTTGAAAATGAAAGGCAACAAGATTAATATAGAAAGTAAGGAGGAAGGCAATTGTCCTGGCATTGCATCAAAAGGTAATTCTTAGTCAAATAGTTTTGTATTAATTAAAATACGTGAAACTAATCTTTCCTTTTATGAACTTTTATGAACTGAACTTCAATATATTTCTTGAACACTGTGAATTTCTCTTGAATTTAGTTAATCTAGTTTTGCATTTTATCACTTCCAACCTTTTTGTGTGGTGCATTTATTGGTCACAGGATCTTGAATTTTGGATTGGAGATGGGAAGGAATTTAATTACTATATCATTCCTCTCGATTGTCGCGTGCCATATCAGTCCGTGGAACTTTCTTCTTATTCTCTGTGGTTTCTGCTCTTTCAGTTGTGTTTTTCTTATATTCAGTTTCAAGATAGAATAGTTCCTTATTCCTTTAAACAGTAGCCAGTTTAAATAATATATTCAGATGTTCAATAGGGATTGACAAGTGACAACAATTATTAAGGTCCTAATTAAAATCCATTGATGTCTATAAAGGATAATTCTGCATTCTTAATCGCACTGTGGGGGATGTTCTGCAATTCTTTGAATTATTAGCTTATATTGATCTTTCAGCCTCCTTTGATTTGTATTTTGATAGATAACATCCAACTTTTTATTTTTACAATATTTACTCTTTAGAAGCTTAAATTCAAGTCAAAATTTTCATCTTTCCCATGTTCTTGCGCATGATTATTCATCAGCACCTTTCTGTTATGTAATTGGAATAATGTGTTTTGCTGCCTTTGTCAGGTATTCTGTTCTCTAGAGATGATTTATTGTAAATTGTCATCACTTGCTTGATTTTCTTTCTTTCATTTTAATGGGAATATTGAAGGTGGCAATTATTTTGCATTTATCTGTGAAGATATCAATCGTCTTGAGCATTCTGCTCAGCTCGACTTGCCAAGAGTTTCAGTTATTATGCGTTTGAAGGGCTTTGGAGAACAAAATCTGCAGAACTGGAGAAGTCAGGTTACTATTTCTAACAACTTTGTTACATCTCTTTTCTGCCATCTCTATACATGGATATGTCTTCATGGATATAGACTAATTGCAGCTTTCATAGTTGTACACTTGTATGTGAATCTATGTTCATTGATGTTGATAATGTCGATGGTCCGAGGTTATGATAGCTTACATGTATGCAGCCAATTGATTTGATTTAATTGATAAGTAAAGCAAAACATAGTGATAATATTGCTTGGTTATTTATGCACTTCTCTCCACTGACAGTTCCTTCCTTGTGGCAGTCGGACTATGGAATTGGGTTATTTATCTCCAACTAATTCTAGAGTGTGTAGCTTTTCATCCTCTGCATCTCCTCAGCCTGATAAGGATACAAAGCCAACAAATGATGATCCAGAGCGTGTATCTGAAGATACAAATCAGACAATCTACTGAAGCAAATGGTGATTCTTCTGCACTAGAGAAAACAGAAGATGCAGGTCTTCTGATTTCTTACTATGCATTCTAAGATTCAATCTGTCAAAAAACAAGGTTATTAAACAAATTATTGTTTTTTTTTTTCTAGTTTAGATGCAGAGCCTGAATTGACTATAGTGGATCTTGTGAAGCTAGTTACAGAGAAGGAAGAGTTACTGAAGTTAAAACACAAGGAGATTGAACAAATGAAAGATAAAGTCCTCCTTACCTTCGCTGAAATGGAGAATGTCCTGGACAGAACCAAGCGTGAATCTGAAAACTCAAAAAAGTTTGCAATTCAGGTTTGTCTTCAATTTGGCCCGCTCAATTGTGAATAACAGTTGTTTCTCCAGTATTGTTTCTGTACATTCTTATGTGTGTAATAATCTATGCAATTTTTAAATTCTTAGACTTTTAAATATCAAGCTAAAACATATTTTTTGTAGCTCAGAGAAGTTCCAGTCTATCATGTCCCAAGTGGAGAGCATAAATTACAGAGGTTAGCATTTGCCATCTTCAGTATTTTTTTCATTGTTTATTAATGAAAAGAAGTGAAATCTGGTCCAAGGCTTTTGTCCTGTTTCAACAGACATTTTATACAGCCAAATTAACGACTGATTACATGTCTTCCTTTGGTTTGTAATTCATAAAAAGAAAATCATACCTGTAACATGACCAATTGGGTCAACATTGCCGTTGATTCTGTTTGCAGGACTTGCACTTTTCGCTCAAGCTCTGCAATGTAACGCATCTTAATTTAATTAGGGGTGAGTACAGACTGAAACCAACAAGAAGCTTCAAAAGAATAGCTGACGGTGGATAATAATCCACTATTTGTTGGTTATGAGAGTGCAAATTTTTTCTGATCAGGTTTGAGCCATCTTAATTTAATTTTGTTTTTCTTGTATTCCAACATTAATTTGTTGGTTATGAGAGTGCAAATTTTCTTATCTTTTATTGATACCTGAGTTGCTATATCTACTGTTGGATACTGTCCAGGGAGCTCGACCTGTTGCAGACTCTGAGAGACCTGGTGTTGCTGGCAAGTGAACTATAAATTAAATTATGCATTGATGATTTTCCTGTTCCATGCATCCATATCCTCATTATCTAATAACTGACTGACATATCAGATAATGTTTTAATTGGAATTTAAGTATTTTAAATATATAAACCATTCTTTTATCTCTCATTTGTCTATAATATACATGACTAGCAGTCACATTGAAATTCTTATGTCTTCCAATATTTTCACCTCTGTTTATGCTTTCAAAATGAGGAAATCCTTTATGGATCATTTGATGTTTTGGGTAAATTAGGTGGTACAACAAGAGCAGGTTGGGGCATTTCTTCAATATTTTGCAGGAATTTGTTGAAATGTTGAAAGACCAACTTCGTGAGAGAGCACAAAAGGCGTCTGAATCAGGAAACGTTTCTTGAGTTGTAATACAGGGTGTTAGTCAGGTTTGGATTGCTCATTTTGGTATGTTGAGGGCCTTTGGTTGCTGACAAATTTGCAGGTACCTGTTGCTGCTGTCACCTGACAAATTTGATGTTTTCACTCTCTGCCCAGGTTAATCATACCAAGCGGGAGTTGCATAATGTTTTCATTAGGAAACTTTACAGGTATCAGTCATTTGAGCTTTAATTTACATGAAATATATTTATTTGTTTAAATTAAGGGGGTGAGTACAGACTGAAATTAATGTTGGATTTTGAAGTGCTTTGAATTTTTTGGTTTAGGCTTCAAGGAAGAGCAAGGCAAAAGAACCTCAGAAAATGAGCAAAAACCAAGGAAAGGAAGCTTAAACAGATTCAGGTCTGTGTGGGGTGAATGGGTGCATGTATCCACTATTCTGTTTTGATGATTATGCCTTTCATGCCACTGCTACTCCTAGCTGTGTTATGGTTTCTTAGATCTTTTTTAAATTTTTCAGGAGGAGAAGGAAAAGAGATTGTTACTATCTAGGAGCATTGAAGTTGTGGAGTATGTTGTTGATTTTATTTCATAGGTTGTTGCCAGTGTCTTTTATGTGTTTATTATTTGTTTTTTGATGCATTTGCACGAGGTACCCGAGAAACATAAATTGGAAGGCTTATTATTTGTTTTTCTTCTTGTATCTCAAGCATAACTGTTTGTTGTGAGTTGTTGTATGTCAATATTTCTTTTTTTAAATTTTTGAATATTCTATTATTGGATAATAAATTTTTTGTAATACCAAATATTTGTTTAGGATTAAAAATAGATTTTTATTATTAATTAATTTGATCTTCTAGGGAAATGCATGTTAAATGTACCTATAATGGTGTTCAATTATCGGCTCAATGGTATTTGTATATATAAATTAGAAATATTATGAATAATATTAATATTAATATTTATCTTAATATAATTATTATATACTCTATAGCGGTGGATATATCCGTCGCTATAAGTTCCATTATGCGCAATCGAGATCTGTAGAGGCGGATATATCCGCCGCTAAAAGGTCTCATTACCAGCTCTTGAGAGACCTATAGCGGCGGATTTATCCGCCGCTATAAGTTGCACCGCTACATTCATCTTTAATTATAGCGGCGGATATTTCCGCCGCAATAGGTGGATTATCTGCCGCTAAAGGATATACCAACTGAGGCTTTAGCAGTGGGTTTTATCCGTGCTATATCCGCCGCTATATATCTATAGCGGCGGATATATTCGCTACTATAGATTATATATATTTCCTGTAGTGTAATTAATGGACTTCATTTATTTTAATTAATGTACATTATAAATAAAGAACAGAAGCTCGATCTCTTTCAAAAGAACTCCAAATCCTTTGTAAGAACATCTCAAACCCTTCAACCATTGGTGATCAAGAACCTCTTCAACCTTGATATATATAGAATCCACAACCAAAACAAGTTTAATAATAATAATAATAATAATAATAATAATAATAATAATAATAATCTTCATGCATGAAGATCATGAAGAAACTCTTCAACTTTAGCAGCCATCACTACAAAAAATGTTACATTTACTCACGCCAGCATAAGCGTGAGTAAAAGTGTTAATAAGCGTGAGTATAGATCAAAATATTTTTACTCACGGAAAAAAACCTTATACCGGCGCTAAAATTGCCATGACTAAACGGCGGCAATTTATAGCCATATTATTAATGAGAAAAATTCCGTGAGAATAGATTTTTTAGGTTTTACTCACGCTTATACATGCGTGAGTAAAAGTAGTGACTATTACCTTTCTTTTACTTTTACTCACGGATATTATCTGTGACTAAAAATAGTGATTATTTTTTTTTTATTTTTTACTCACAAATATTATGTGTGAGTAAAAATAAAAATTATTATTTTTTCTTTATTTTTACTCACGGACATTATGCATGAGTAAAGACAAATATTATATTTTTTTTATTTTTCACTCAAATAATTATTTTTTCCGTTTACTCTTGCTCATGGATATTATACATGAATAAAATATATCATGATAATAGAGTATCATCAACAACAACAACAAGAGCAAGTGTTCAATAATGAATTTTACTACTGCATAGAGTTCATCAAACGAAACATTGAGAACTAAGCATAATTATTACTCGATGCCTTTTATAAACCCACCTCTACGGTGAAGAAAATTGATTACATCTCTCTAGTGAAGAAAATTGATAGGATCTTGTCAATGTTTGGTGCAAGGGAAAATTAGCGAAAAACTTCATCAAGAGTTCCACACCTTTGTCTTTGCTTTTTGGAGGGTAGGTTGATTTGGCACCTCCCTCAAAAAGTTTTTCACTGCGATGATTTAAATGCATTATTGAGTCATGAAGAATAAGAAAGCCTTTGCTACACTACAGCAGATGTTCTCTTGTAGGTGAACAAAAAGGGATCAATGTTTTCATAAGCAAGCACCTAATTGAGATAATATTAGAAGTGGATATTACACATTTCCAAAGTTAAGAACATGATCACATTCCATGATCCTTCCTAACCGACCGAAATTTGGAACAAAACCTTTGTAGAAAGCTAAAGGTCCACGCAAAATGTAAGTAAATGTCTCTTATTAATACAAGTTTACCCAAAACAACCATTTAAATAACAATATGCTTTGTTACAAACATCAAAAGCAAGCACAAGCAGTTATGATATTTCTCTTAAGTAATCACCATACAACTTTAGGGATTTGGGCACAAAGCTTTCCAAACTAAATTTAAAAAACTATTAGAATTGAAGATCCAAGCATGCAAATCAAATACACTATGCAGCACATATTCAAAATGAAGATTTTTTCCTATTTGATCTACTTCCATTTTCTGCCAGATCCATTTTCCGCCGGATATTATTTCTCCATTGAAGTAGAATTGTAAATTGTGTGCTCAATGAGGTATTTCTAATATACCAATGATTGATTTGACTTTGATCATGAACTGAACAGAAATGAATCACCACTGGATAGATATTAAAGTATCCTATTGGTAATATATTAAAGTATTGAATGACATTTTAGCAGGTACAAAAGTATATATTTCAGAACAGCTCAACAAAATAATAAAAAGAAAGAGAAAACAAAACATAACTTACGAAATTGTTGGTGTTTTACAAAACAAAACAAGGCTTAATAAGTATCAATAAGGGTGAGAATTAAACAAATCAATTCTTAGTGTTTAACAATCAAAACTGCATGGCCTTTCTACAGCATTTGCACTCAAAATATTCCATTATGGTTCAAAAACTATTTCAAAAATGATTATGAACAGAAAGAGTAATTTGAATATATACGATTTATTCATACTTATTATTGGACAGTTGTGAACCAACATTATTATCCATAAAAAGCACAACCTCTAGAGATGGACTCCAGTTTCTGACAATCCTTAAAGAACACAACCCAATTCCATTATTAAACAACCCCTATGCACATATTAATTGAGATTATGTGATTGGGTTGTTTCTTGTCTCTCTCATCTTCTCACAATCTAATGTGATGTAATATATAAAAGTGAATTGCAACGAAATTTTTGCAAATTATTATATGGTATATCAGATGCAAGTTTTTGCAATTTTTTGCAAATTTTTGCAAAGAAATTCCATTATTAAAATTGATGCCAATGTTAAGAAACCCAGGTCCAATGCCAAGTTGAAATCAGAAAGACCCTTGAAATTCAAATATTAGGATATCAATGCAAACCAGATGAAGATTCATACAAATAACAAGGGAGAGTTACATACCTCGCATGCCTGGCTTCATCCCTTGACATGAGAGAGAATATCTCTGCAACAACAGGATTGGTTTTCTGTAACAACAACATATCACAAATCAATAAATTGAACAATTTCTGCAATCACAAATCTAATTAAATTTGCAATAGTAACAAGTAAAAGGCAAGGCAGAATGCAGACAAGAGAAACTCCACAAGATGGGACATTGTGACTGCCAATGAGTCAATAGATAAATGAAACCAACCTTGAGTCTCCTCCCAAGCTCCTTGTAAAGCAGGAACCCGGAGAACTCGGTAGTGAGTCTGGTTGTAGTCTGTCTTGAACTCATCCAACAAAGCTTCAAATTTAGATTGGTTCAAGTTCTTGTTGATCTCTGTATTGAAAAGCATCTCCATTTCATCAAAGTTAGTGGTGTAGAACCTTGTTGATCGCTGCATCAAAAAGCATCACCAAATCTTACATATACTACTAGAACTTGCATAAACAAATAAATTCAGATTGTACAGAGATAAATCCTATACAAGTATGATATTTTGCTAAACTTCCACCACCAATCAAAAAGTTAATGATATCATGAACAAAGCCAAGAAAAATAAAACATGCGACTTCCTTTCAAGTTAATGAAAAGGACATTGAAATCACTAAATTGTTTTTAGATTTAGCAGAAATAATGATTCCATGTCCAATCTTTCAAATATTAAGTGATCACAATATGCAAGGTAGTAGCTAAATCTTGTCATATGGATAACATTCTTGGTCACAACAAGAAATTGGCCATACTGCATTAGGAAGAATGTAATGAGAACCTTTGGTAGCTCATATAATGAAAAGTTGGGGGTCAACTAGTGATGACACCATCGGAAGACAACGATTATAAGATATAGTTGTGCTTAAGAAATTACCGGTAGGGAATATGTGTTGAACTAGAGGCAAGATTTGATGCAAGCGGTTATCGGTTGAAAACAAAACAAGTCAGTTCCATATTCCTTTGTTTCCTAATGTTGCTTGTGAACTCCTGAATTAATCAAAGCACTCAAAGAATTGATCAATGCTGCAAAACAGATCACAAAACAATCTTAGGCAACCTCTATGAACATTTTCAACCACAAACATCATACAATTAAATGACAGGAAACTAAAAGATTAAAAATGAAGCAAAAGACATATAATCGAGCTAAATTTTAGTGTATAAAAAAAAACCTTGAACCATAATCCGATTCTAGTCCCACTTGCATTTCTTGGGGGAGAGATAGCGGCACCCAGTTCTGAATTAGGGCTCAAAGCGTTCAGAGACATCAGAAAAATTGGTTCCAATGAAACCATATGCAAATATTAAAGCTTAATGCACAAGCATGGGCGTCTACTCAAAGACAAGGTATATTCAAAGCTAATTTGCAACACCTTTTCTCAAATTACATGATTTTCCATAAAACATATCATCACAAGACAAACACGATGAATAGATGCCCTTGTGAACCAGATCAAAATATAAAGAATTGACGAACCTTCTGATTGAGATAATCAACATTGAGGGCGAGATCCGAGAGATGGATGGTGCTTTCACCGAGCTGAATATCAAGCTGGTTGAGATCGATGTCACCAAGAATCAAGTCCCCGAGCATCTTCTTCAAGAGGAACTTTCAAACACGCTTGATCGCCCACCGCGAGAACATCGCCTCCGCGGATCTGGCGAACTCCCTGAACATCTCCTCCGGCTCGGTGGAAAGGCAAAGTCTAGTGATTAGATGAGCGGCTTCGAGGAGTTGTTCTGGAGGTTTGGAGGTCGATCCCGGCGAGGCGCTTGAGGTGCTCGTTGAGAAGACGCTTGGAATCGTACTCACGGATCTTCTTGTGCACCATTGTCGATGCTTCGGAGGTTGAGAGGGGAGATTAGGGATTGAAGAGAAGAAGGGGGTGTTGGTCGTTGTCTTTAACAAGAACCGAAGAGCTCTCAAATGGGAGCCGAGCTCGATTTTTCCCAAGATCTGGTTTCTTTTGGTGTTTTATATTGTACTCCCTGAAAATTAGTGAAACTATATGATTACATACTTATAATTCTCTATCCTTACTCTAACAAATTTGTGATTTTTTACTTCGTTTGTTAGTTAATATTAACTAATATTTAATTTTACAGATTATTTTTTTAAAATAAAATATTACACCTATAATTATAATTAAAAATAATAATTATCTTTAAAATATATGAGTTTTCTTTGTGAAATTTTTTTATTAGAATAAAATTGAAAATATATTACACCACTCTTAATCCACAAATATTAGAATAAAATAAATGAGTTTGCCCAGTGTGATTATAATAAATAATCTATAATTACGGTTAAAAAAAATCGGTGACTAAAAAAACATCTATGGTCACATATAAAATAATCGTGACTATAGATTACTTTAATACTCACGCATAAATCTAAGCGTGACTATAATATATAACCTATAGTCACGGTTAAAAAAAAATCCGTGACTAAAAAACCTCTATAGTCACATATAAAATAATCGTGACTATAGATTACTTTAATACTCACACATAAATCTAAGCGTGACTATAATATATAACCTATAGTCACGGTTAAAAAAAATCCGTGACTAAAAAAACCTCTATACTCACGTATAAAATAACCGAGACTATAAATTACTTTAATACTCACACATGAATTTAAGAGTGACTATATATGAAGTTTTAGTCACGCTTAAATTTCCGTGAGTAAAATTTCCGTGAGTAAATGTAACATTTCTTGTAGTGCATGGTGTCAACTCCATTCTGCAGATAAGAAACAAAGCTCTCTTGACTCCAACCTTCCATAGGATCAGACTCAAAGGACCATTCCAAGCTACAACCCTCATCATCATCTCCAGAACCAGCCACCACCTTCAACGTTGCCACGTACCTTGTGAGTCCCATGTTGTTCTCTGTGGATCCTCGTAACTCAAGAGAATGCCCACGGGGGTCTGAGCGGGGAGTCTCTCCTTTACTTGAAGGCGAATTTGGCTCAGCTGATGTCGGTGGTGAGCACCGGCGCGATATCTCACACAGCCTGCTTGGCCTGGCACGCCGTCCACAAGCTTCGCGCCAAAGGCGATGTTTGGCCTCAATTTGCTCAAGGATAAGTAGTCTCCGATGAGGGGCCAAACTTTGTTCGCGTGATGGCTTCACGGAGCTTTGCCACCACACGCCTTTTGCCATTTCTCCTTGTGCTCATCCTCTTGCTTCTCTTCATCTTCTTGGTTGTGCTCCATGAGAAAGAGAGAGATGCTTAGAATGATGGATCACCATGCTAAGGTTACAAGACTGGCAATATGTCCTTTATAAACACCAAATAATAGAGTACACCCACAATAAGGTTACAAGACTGGCAATATAAACATCAAATAATAGAGTACACCCACAATAAGGTTACAAGACTGGCAATATGTCCTTTATAAACAATGGTGTGCTCCCACAATCAACATCTCATACTCCAACGTCAACAAGACAACCCTTGTTTAAGTAAAACCCCAGATACTTTGGAATATAATTTTAAATAACAATGGGAAAGAGAAAACATTAGTAAAGCAAAAAAACCTTTTCTCATAAAACCTCTCTTATTTAAAATACTCTTTTTACACCAAAAAAATTATATAATTAAACTATTTTTAATATTATAAATTTATATGAAAATTATAATTTAGTACAAAAGAATATTTTAATATCATCATCCCAATAAAAATATACATCCTCCATAGAAGTCTATAATTTTATATATTACTCACATTAAAAATTATATTTTCATATTATTAGAGTTGTATATATGATGATTGTAATTTTATTCTTATCTTGGGTGTTCCGATGACCCTCTCTATATATTCTATATATAGGAACACTCTCTGTAGTGTGTTCCTATGCACCCATAGCCCCTACGGGCCTCCTTCGATGACCTCCTCTAGTCCTCCTTGCAATCCACAATCCCGTGTGCATGTAGGGTGTTCTATGTTTCGTATTTTTTTTTTCACTCTGTTGTTTTGTGCACACCAAGTGTTCATTGTTTTGCCCCCTTATGGCTGATATCTCTGGCCTCCAATCCTCCTTAGTTCTTCGGTGGCACTTCTGCTTCCTTGTCTAAGTCTAAGCAAATCATCCAACTAGCTCATCAGTTATTACGGAGCAGGCCTTCCTCTTCTGCTTTCTTAATACTTGGCTAAGCATAGACTCCTCCGACCAATCCGACAGCAACATTTGCTCTTATAGGTATCATAATCACCTCTTGGTTACTAGACTATGGTGCTTCATTTCATGACCTTTTATGCCTCATCTCTCCACTCCTGCTAGCTTGTCTCCTCTGACCTACAAGTCATCATTGGCGCCAATGGTACTACCCTTCTCATTGCTAGTTGTGGCACCCTACAGACTCCCCATTTCTCCATCCCTGGCGTTGCTCATATTCCTAAGCTATCCATGAACCTCATCTCTGTGAGAGCTAGCCTCTCTTGGTTACCTTCTTTTTTTTTATTTTTTTTATTTTTTATTTTTTTAACTCTCTTGTCATGTGTAGGATCGTCATACATAGATTCATATTGGAGTTAGTTGTCGCCTTAGTAGAGTATATGTGCTTGATCACCTTCATCTTCATTTTCCTACCACATTAGCTCATCTACTTTTAGTCTTTCCTTTTCCTACCACATCATCTCTTTCCTTTGTTAGTCCTTCCTCTATTGGTTTTCATCAGTGGCATCACCGACTTGGTCATCTCAGTGGCTCCCAACTTTCTTCTCTTGTTCACTATGGTGTTCTCGGTTGATGTCCATTGCTCAACAGTTTATATATACGAGTGGTAAGCTTGGCAAACAGGTACAACGTGAGGGGTCCCATACCTTTTCTACCTAAAGGCGGTCATCGCTATTATGTTGTTTTTATTGATGACTTTTCTCGTTATACTTGAGTTTAGTTTATGTGCTTGCACGCGGATTTTTTTTTTTGTATATGTTGAGTTTGCTTCCATGGTACACAATTAGTTTTCTTGACTTGAAGGCTCTTCCCGTTACTGGTAGTACCCATACAGAGCCTAGTTCCTACAGAGAGGCTGTTTAGGTTCCTGAGTGGTAGTCTGCTATATCTGATGAGCTAAGTACCTTGGAGCACACTTCTACCTGGGAGTTGGTTTCCCTGTCGCATGGTGCTATTCCTATTATATGTAAATGGTCTTCAAAGTCAAGACTCGCTCTGATGGCAGAGTTGAGAGGTACAAGGCTTGGTTAGCGACTCGTTGTTTTCAACAGGAGAATGTTCGTGATTATGATGAGACATTTACACATGTGGCTCATATGACTACCATTCAAACTCTCATTATCGTGGCAGTTGTTTGTCATTAGTATTTGTCTAAGCTTGAGTGAAGAATGCCTTTCTTCATGATGACTTGCAGTAGAAGGTGTACATGGTTTCTCCCTTGGTCTCTCTCATCCCCCTGGTTTGGTTTAACACTTATGGTGTGCTCTCTACGGCCTAAAACAAACCCCTCATGCCTGGTTTGAGCGTTTCAGTATGACAGTGCCAGCCTTCTATTTTTTACAGAGTCGACATGATCCAGCTATGTTCGTGCACTTCTCTCCTCGTAGTCAGACTATTTTGTTGCTCTATGTGGATGGCATGATCATATACTTGTAATGACCCCTCTCATGTTGAGTTCGTCAAGCATCATCTTTAGCGGCACTTTCAAATAATAGATCTTGGCCCTTTGTGTTACTTTCTAGGGATTGAGATTATCTCCACTTTAGATGGCTATCAACTTTCTCAGCAGCGATATACTTTTGATTTACTTGTTGTGCTGCTCTTTCTGACTCTTGGACAGCTGCTACTCCAATGGAGCTTCATCTTCAGTTACGACCAGATGAGGGTACGCTTCTACCCGATATGACTCGATATCGCCATCTTGTTGAGAGTCTTGTTTACCTTACCATTACACGGCTCGACATCGCCTATGTTGTTTATGTGTTAAGCCAATTTGTGAGCGCTCCTACTGCGCATTATGCTCACTTGCTGCGCGTCCTTTGGTATCTTGGCATCACTCCAGCACGTAGTCTTTTCTACTTGAGTACTAACCCTCTTCAGTTGCAAGCCTACTCAAACTCTACTTGGCCAGTGACTCACGTGGATCATTAAGCTCTATCATCACGGCTTACGTGTCTTTCTTGACTCCTCATTGCATGGAAGTCCAAAGCGGTGGTGTATCTCTCTCTCTAGTGCTTAGAAGTTGAACTTAGATTACTATGGCTACTCTTATTGCAGAAATAGTTTTGCTTCGTTGGCTTTTAAAGAATCTTGGTGTTTCTTCTCTAGGTCTTACTTCTCTCTTCTATAACAACACTGGTGCTATTTCAAATTGCCCTCAATCTAACCAAGTATGAGTTATCTAAAACACATAGGTGTTGACGTCTTTTTCCTTCGAGATCAACATCTCTAGGGCATACTTGTTCCTCACTATGTGCCTTTGGAGAGTAAGCTTGCTGATCTATTCACCAAATCTCAAACTTGGGAGCAACAAGTGTTTCTTCTCTTCAAACTCAAGATCCATAACCTACCTTGAGTTTGAGAGGTGGGGGGTTAGAGTTGTATATACGGTAACTGTACCCTTATCCTTATCTTGGGTGTTCTTATCACCCTCTTGATCTATATAGTCTGATAGAAATTGTATTTTATGATGACTATTGACTAATAGAGATTATCAATTTTCTTTTCCTCCTTTCTTTATATCTCTTTCTTTACACATATATCCACCCCAAAAAGTAATACCGATAATTGGTTGTGTACCCTCTCAATAGTGAACAAACTTATACTCATATTTCTATATTTTCCTTCTTTCTTAGCACTCTATCTTTTTTCCTTAACCTCTTATTCATCGTTACATTTCATATATTTTCCTTGTTATCCTCTAAATCTCCTTCCTTTGGTTTCAAATCAAAAGACTTTTGTGGGGGTAATATTTTGGGTGGTATCTTGTACTATACCTTTATTTTCATTTTAAGCATCAACTCAATTTGTATCATTTTGGTTACTCGACTTTGATTTCACTTCATCGGGAATGGCATGAGGAGGATTTCAGGTGTTATTTCTCACGGACTTGTCCACGCTGGTCAACTTATCACGCGTCATATATGCCATGTGCACTTGTCAAACACTAATATCTCCTGATTAAATTGCAGATTAGGAGTTAATATCCTAATTAATATGTTAATCACTTATTTAATCTGCCAGATTACGTGTCCACGTGGCGTTTGACATGTACATGTGGTCTCATTTATCCACGTGGCATATGATGTAGTAGTTAGTTGGCCACATGGACAAGTCCGGTGAGAAATAACACTGAAATTCTCTCAGTACTCTCCCAGTGAAATGAAATAGAAGTTGAGTAACTAAAATGATATAAATTGAAGTTCAGTGCTCAAAATGAAATAAATGTATAGTACAATACTCACCCAAGATATTACCTCTACTTTTGTGGATAGAGAATCAATATGACCAAAAGTTTCCACAAGAAGAAAACACAATTAAAAGAAGGGAGGGAGAGTCAGTTTTTTTTATCACTAAAATGGATTATTTTTCTAACTTTGGTTTTTTTATCACTAAAAATGACAAAAAAAAATCACTAAAATGGATTAATTTTTCTAATTTAGATTTTTTTATCATTAAAATGAGTAAAGTGAGTTTTGACATATAAAAACTCATTTCAACCCACTTTGATACCCTCTTACTTTAGCGGAAAAACATCATAAATGTAATTTTCTCCCCACTTTCAACCACTTTGAGGAAGTGTGACTTCATCTCACTTTTTCACTTTCAAGTATTTTGGTGAAATTAACGCCCGGAAGAATGGTATAATGCATTGTTAGTACTAATTAAACAATTAACATTAAAAAGATTTAATTAAATTATTCGTGAATGGTTTTCTAATAAACGAGAAAAGCACTATGGATTAAGTCAATTGATTAAATATGAAAGATAATGAAAAATATATGATGCTTTTTTTTTGCTATTTATTTATAAATAATGATTAATTAATTATTTTGGGTAAAAGTTATCCCTCATCCTCATCGAGTGTGTGTGCATATATATATATATATTTCCAGTAAAATTAACTATTATTATGTTTATGAAATTTTTTTATCATTTATATATACACTTCTAAACTTTTAATGTTTAAATATGAAACTTTCTATATAATTAATTTTTTTAATATATATATATATATATATATATATATATATATATAGATGGGTGTTAGAATGCGGCCTGCCTACTCTAACACCCATCTATATAGGTGTGGTTTTGTTTGGATTTTATATTTTTTTGGGGTTGGGTGTTAGAGTGGGCCGACTGTAAGTGTTGTTGGCCGCATTCTAATATAACTATATATATATATATAGGGTGTTGTTAGGGTGAGGCCGGCTGCATTTGCAGCGGGCCCACCTATCAGCACCCTATTATCATAATATATATATATATATATATATTGTTTATATAAAAAAAATACATGTCCTTATCTTATTAGAATTAAAATTCTAATTCTGATAAATTTAATTTATCATAATCTTGGCCAAATCAGGATTTTATAAAGAAGCATATCCCGAGACAAATTAAGGGGTATAAATCCCATGATCATTCGAGAACAAATCTCGAGACAAATTTAAAATAGTCCGGGAACACACTTCCCGAGGCAACTTCAATATCCAAATTATTTGAGAACGGATCTCGGAACAATCCCGCCTGAGAACAAATCTCGAGGCAACCCAAAAAAGGCACGGATCCCGAAGCATGAAATACCAATCCCAAGGCATTATTTAAATTAATTAAAAAAAGAGAGAAAATAAATCAAAATCTGCCTTCACCGGTAGAGCAAATCAAAATCAAATTTGAAACAAAGTCAAACTCAAATCAAAACAGAAATCAAAACAAAGTCAAACAAGATCAAAACAAAAGGGGGAGATAAAGAAAGGGAAGATAAGACCAAAAAATATTATAACAAGGGCTGGAGAGAGGAAATAAAATCAGGAGAGAAAAAAAAAGAAGACAGAGAGAAAAATCGATCAAGAAAAGAAAGACAGAGGTGGAGAAGAGAAATATCAAGCAAGAAGATCTTTTGAGAAGCCAAAGCAAAAAAAGGTATCATAAATTATATACATATTATATACATGATAAATAAAATAAAAAAAAAGGGGCAAGGAAAGTCCATACTCCTCCCTCTAGCCCCCCCTCTCTAGATCTACAGGGCACATGCGCCCCTTCTGCCCCCAAGCCTATACTGCTCTCATGCGCAGCCACTGCAGCAGCCCGCCACAAGTGGCACCACCAGACCAAGCTCGCAACCCCTCACCCTCTGCTTGCGGCCACGATCTCCCGTTACAAGTAGTGGAGTGCGTCAACTCATCTCCTCACAGTCAGCCTTGCCGGCGACCTTCTCCATGCGGTGCTGCAAGGCCATCAACTCATCTCCACTCCAGATCCGCCACCACTTTCGGCTCCGCTTTGAAGCCACTGCGGCCTAGCCCCAGCTGCCACCACGCGTCTAAAAGGCGCCCGCGTCCGCCCTCCCAAAGAACCCGCGCCAAGCCCAGCGCCCGCCTCGCCACCACATCCCATCCGGCTCCCGCCGCGGGTCTTAGCAGTACAAGAAGTCAAGCCGCCCTTCCGGGCCAGCTGCGCTTCAGGCTGTGGCGCGCTGCTACCGCGCGGAGCCTTCAGTCACCTTGTATGCTGCGCTAATGGCGCTGCTGTAGCGCTAAGAGCCGCTGCGCGCTAGCAGCAGCGCTTGTAGCGCTTCGGGTTCTGTACCGCTTGCCAAGCTCGAACCACGCCTTCGCCATTCCTCTTCCCTGCTGCCTCCCTCTCCTCTCCGTTGAAGCCTTACATTTCAGATCCTTTTGACCCAGCGCCCAAGACCCCAGCCGTGGAAGTCCGACAATGATACATTGCTCGTCATCAACAAAGATAGGTATCAACAGCCCCTACTCGTTAAATCAAAGAACTCGTGCATCATCACCCGGCAAAGAACTTGCGCATCGACAAGATTCGTATGCATCAAGACCCGGCAAAGAACTTGTCTACATTAGTGTTCATCCGCAATGACACCCACCGGTTCGTCCTCGCAACAACAACAACCACGGCGTAAATTACGGTGTTCGTCGTCATCAATTCATGAAGATCGTTATCAATTCTTGAAGATCGCCAACAAACCATGAAGATTGCCATCAATTCATGAAGATGGAAGTCATCAATTCTTGAAGATCGCCCTACAAATCATGAAGATAAGCCCACAAATCATGAAGATCGTCATCAATTTTTGAAGATCGTCATCGGTAACAAAGAAGATCTCCATCAATCCTTGAAGATCGCTACCAGCAATCATCGCCATCAGCAGCCACCGATGAAGTTCATATGTTGCAGCCACATCTTCTCCAACCTTACTACAACCTGAAATGCCGATTGAAGCATGTTGCAAGAAGCTGATTTCAGGGAAACTGAGGTTGCTAGCTGATAACGCGCTGCAAGGAGAGCCACAAAGAAGAGGACTGGCCATTGCGTGCAGAAGATAAGAAGACGGTATATGGTTGAAAATTATGTATGAATTGATGTATCTTGTGAATTTCTGAACAACAAATAAATTGATATGAATGTTTGTACAAAAAGTGAAAGGCCCAAATACAGGGGAGACTCTGTCAAAATCTCTGAAAACACATGGCTAGTAACACTCCTTTTGTTCCAAGATGCTTTAAATATCCTTGGGGATGACATTCATTTCAAGCATTAAAATAGATGATTGTAAATAATATGAAATACCTCCTTCAGTTCTTGATGAAATGATGTCAATGTGCTCGCAAAATAAGCCACACATTAAACTGCCACAGTAGAAATTTACATCGCATTACCATTTGCCAATCGTGATGATGATTACGCCGGCCGCAAAATAAAAAAGAACCGCGACCGCCGGCGATGTTACTGCAGCTTTGGATCGCTATCATGCTTGAACTACCGCAGTAAATCAATTTGTCGAGGAGTTTTGGATCAAAATATTAAAAGGTTCTTGCATTGCTTGCCTTTGTTGACGCTATGGTGCCAGAATTCTTGTAGAAATTGAGGCTAATTGCCGCACCATTTGCGGACGCCGCTTTCTTGTTGTCCGGCTGCTACTGAGGAATGGAGGGATCGCTAAGAGCCGCCATTTCTTGAGTGGTGCTACGAAATCGGGGAGGCGGTGAGCGATTATTCCGCAAACAAAACAAAACAAATAATAATAATAATAATAATCAAAGGGGACTGTGCTGCTTCAAAAAAAAATATAAAGGACAGGGCTGCTGCTATGAGGCCGTCACTGCTGCAGAAATGGATAGCGTTGCTGAAACCCAGCTGCTTTGCTGCAGAAAAAATTCAGAAAATTGCTATTGATGCGATTCTTTGTTACGCTGCAGAAAATTCCGCCGGCGCCCATTCAAATGCCTATAACTTTTTCTAGACAACTCTGATTGAGGTGAAATCTACGGCGTTGGAAACTAGACTTCCAGAGCTTTCCAACTATGTATGGTACACCTCCTATCAGTGGCCCAGTTGAGAGCAGTTCTTGATGGAAAGGGAGTCAAACTCTGCAGTCCTGCCAGCTCGACCACTCCTCGTTCAGAAATTGATAACTCTTGCTAGAAAACTCCGATCGAGATGAAATTCGCGGCATCGGAAAATAGACTTCCCGATCTTTCCAACCATGCATGATACGACTCCTATCAGTGGCCCAGTTGGGAGCAGTTCTTGATGGAAAAGGAAGCTAATTGGCGACCTAGTCAATATGAACCCAAGTCAAAAACCTCTTTCAAACCTCAAGTGTAAGGCAACCAGCGGATTATGGATGTGAGAGGCACTGATTTCAGGCGAAGGCGGTGTCATAAATAAACAAGCAAATAAATAAATAAATAAATAAATAAATAAATAAATAAATAAATATATATATATATATATATATATATATATATATATATATAATGATATGTAACTAATCATATTATATTACTTGATAAAATAAATTATTCTTTCTCTCTCTACTTGTACTTTTGCCCTTAATCGGAGGTTCCCAAGACATTATCTGGGGTAATTAATAATAGGGGCTTACCTCTATTAGGAATAAAAGAACCCACAAACAAACAAATACGATATTTATGCTTCGATATATCGTCTGGTGTCACACGATGCCAGGCGCGTATTTTCGAGCCCACACACACACACACACACACACACACACACACACACACACACACATATATATATATATATATATATATATATATATATATATATATATATATCATCCATGAGAAGTGATACTGATGGCGGCCGCCCCATCAGATTATCCACATCTATATATATATATATATATATATAGACGTGTTACAATCAGGCCGACTGTAACGCTGTACATTCCCACTCGCCTCCCATTTGGCCATCTGGAGCATGTTTGAAAGATTTCCAACCTTATGGATGGGAAGATCATCGAAAAATAAGCTAGCATGTCCATTTTCATACAATTTGGTAACCGTTTGGTCCTCCCACTTAACAGTTCTTATTTTATAGAAATTTGAACGGTCCAAAATTTCAACCGTTAAGTGGGAGGATCAAACGGTAAACCAAAATTGTATGAAAATGGACATGCTTAGCTTTCTGATGATCTTCCCATCCGCAGACGGTAGGAAATCCTTCAAACATGCCTAAGGGACAAACGAATGAACGAATGCACAACGCTATGTATTACGACTATAACACGTCCCATATATATATATATATACAATTGATGGTATGGCCCATACGTAAGAATCATGGGGCCCATACCATCAAAGCACATATAGAATAGTGATAGGGTGGTAGAATTTGGACTTGTAGCGGTTGTGGGATCGAAAATACACGCACGGCATGCGTGTGACACGGGGCGATATATGCTCAAACACAAATATCGTATTTGTTTGTTTGTGGGTTCTTTTATTCCTAATAGAGGCAAGCCTCTATTATTAATTACCCTTATAATGAAAGGAACCTCCTCGATTAAGGGCAAAAGTACAAGTAGAATAATAAGGAAAGAATAATCTTATCTATCAGTAATATAAAATGATTTGTTATGTATATATATATATATATATATATATATATATATATATATATATATATATATATATATATTTATTTATTTATTTATTTGTTTATTTATGACACCGCCCCCCGCCTCGGAATCTGTGCCCCGCCATATGGGATCCATAACTCGCCAGTTGCATTGCACTTGAGACTTGAAAGAGGTTTGTGACTAGGGTTCATAATGCCGCTGATTTCATCTCAATTGGAGCTCCCTAGCAAAAAGTTGTTGGCTTTTGAATAAAGGGTAGTCAAGCTTGGTCGGGCTGCATTGACTAGCCTCTTTTCTCCACCAAAATATGCACCTGGCCGGGTTGCCGAAGGTCTGCTGTATATGTTGAAGATATGGATATCTAGTTTCCAACGCCATAGATTTCGTCTCCATTGGAGTTTTCTAACAAAAGTTATCAATTTTTGAAAATGGGTAATCGATTGGCGAGAATTGCCGATGTGAGTAATTCTTTGGAATTGACCCTTTTATTTATCAAAACACGCGGCCGCATTGGGCCACCGAAAGGAGCTATTTTATACATAACTAGAGGAGATCCAGATATCTAATTTCCAACGCTGCATGATCTCACCCCAATGAGTTCTCTCGCGAAGTTATAAATTTTTGAAAATGGGTCTTTATAATGTACTATTTACTGCAAGCAGAAATTTATTATTCTTCTATGGTTTCTGCCTAAGACTCAAGATGGCGACTGAAAAAATTTGCGTTTAGAGGGAGAAAATTATGACATACTTTTTTTTTCCATTGAGATGAGTGATTTGTGTAATTGCCGCCGCCGCGACCAAAGGGATAGAGAAGTGTATCTACCGCTTGATTTGAAATGAAATTGAGAAAGGAGTTATATTACGTGGTAACAACCACCATGATAGAAACGCGGATCGGTGTGGTAAATAAACCATCGAGAAAACCACCCGATCGTGTATGTGTGAATTAGGATTATTTTAATTTTAAAATATCAGAGAATCTTTTAATTTTAAAAATCAAAAATATGAGAAATTGAATACCCAATCCAATTTTCTCAAGTTATTTTGAGTTTTCTTAAAAAATAAAATTAAACTTAGCCCAGTTTCTTTAAGCTTTGTAGTATTATAGATAGATAATAAAACTAAGTGATTCTCGTAAGTAGAAGTGGTTTTTGTTTGAAATTTGAATTTAGATCTACATTATATTAGAAATCTAATATATATATATATATATATATATATATATATATATATATATATATATATATAGTATGGGTTCCAATAATAGGGTTGGAGATGTGGCGTTCCTCATCAACCTCATCCTTGAAATCCGCCCGGGGGGTCCCCTCAGAGTCTCCGCCCTTGTGAGGGATAGACTATGTCTGATGAGGTCGCACATTGGTTTGGAGCGAATTTGAACTTGCACACGGTAGGCGTGAAGCCGTCGAACCATGAGAGGAAAAGGAAGTCGGGTTTGGCGAATCGGCTTCCTAAGGTAAAAACAATGTTTATCGGTGAAGATTCTCCTGTTCTCGGTCCGTGAGGATCCAGTGATGGCCATCACCCGAGAGATTCCGACCTTTACTTGCGGTTGTGTAAATCCCTTTGATGTTCAACTTATCTAGAACTCCAATGTGGTTGCCTTTAAAACCCGCTACCACCTCGAGGGCATCAAGCATCCAAGAGGTTATGCGATTTTGTTTCTTGAATGAGAGCACACTTTAGATGGTGTGTCTAAAATAGTTGTGGGAGCTCACAAAATCGTGAAGGCAGGAATCAAATAATTCTTTTGTATCTTCATGATTTTAAGACGAATTTCCTTTGTAATTTCAACAACTCAAAGACAATTATACATCCAAGAAATTCCTTGTAATCATAAATTCTCTGTAATTCCTAATTGTCTTTGAGCAAATTGGATGTATTGTCATTGACCCCTTATACATAGGTGCCTGGATTCTACAAAATAGTTACTACAGATCATAAGAAATTCCCATCGTTGATCCTAATTGAGCAAATTGAATGTTCACGCGTTAAGGGAAATAATTATATTCTTTCAAAGACCATTCTTCTTCAAGCTACCCCAAGTACATCTTTGAATTGTTTGTTTCTATAATTGGGTTTCTCAAGATTGTAGTTGATCTTCAGACCTCTATGGCCAAACATTAACATTAGCTGTGCTTTGGAATATAATTCATTACCAAATATGATATCAAGTACCCCATCAACATAATTCCCAAGAGTGTTGGCTTTGTCGACTCAATTCTTCTATTTAAGATGAGAGATGTAGGTACCATATGTATTGAATCTGCAATTAGCTTTGGATTTTGAACAATAGTCGCAAAGCAGTCTCAAGAACTCCTCATTCAAGAGCGGTACAGCCTTCATAGCAATGTACTCCATCTCTCTTTCTTTATATTTTTTATTCCTCAAGGGTAAAACAACAAAGTTACGGCCTTTGTTCGAAATCTTGGCTAGGGGAGACATTGATTTGGTTCTTAACATTTTATGCAACGTTTGGAACACCAAGTCCTCTATTTCTAATTTCAATCACATTTTTATGAATTTCATGTCTTTGAGTCTTTATCTTCTATTTAACATTGTGCAACAAACCAGTCCATTAACTATGACCTCTTTAAGACATTTCATCGAACAAAAATTCGACAAGGTCTCCTCTGTATTTGGTCTTTCATTTGTTTGTACATTCACATTCATCTGTTGTACAAAGATTCGCACGCACATCAATTCATATACAATCACACATCGTCTTCTTGTTTTCTACGGCGCGTGGCTAGCATTCTCACATCAATTTCTTTTGCGTGGCTGGTTGATCGTGACAATCTTCTCTGGCAAGAATACTTCAACCAACCTTAGAATGGTACGCAAAAAGAGGAGAGGACGGACAACAATTTAGGTTGTAGTTCGGAGGAGGCGTGGCCGCAGCATACAAGCTTCATCGATGGCTTCTGATGGCGATCATCGGCGGCGATCATCTCTGTTGCTGATGTAGATGAGCAAACAGGCGGTGTTGCTGTCAGGGTTGTTGACGCAAACGAGCGAGCTGCTGTCTGGGATGCTGATGCTCGAACGAAGCCGTACGTCCGCGTGGTGGTAGCTGATAACGAACAGAGCTTCGATAGGTGGTGGCAGCTGATGACGAGCAGAGCTGCATTCGGCGGTGGTAGCTGATGGCGAACAGAGGGGCTATTGATGGCGATCTTCAAGACTGTTAACCCCCAGGATTGTTGATGACGAACATACGGGGTTGCCGATTGTTGGGCGCAGAGCTGGCGATCTACATTAGCGATGGCAGCGGCTGATCTGTTTGCCGGACTTCCACGGCGGTAGTGGGGTGCCGCGCTGGGCGTCTGTGGATCTGGGCATGTAGGGCTTCAAACGTGAGGAGGAGGCGCAGCAGGAGAGAAAAACCGCAGAAGACGGGCTCGAAGCGCTTGGCAGCGCTTGCAGCTCGAGCGTCTTCTTGGGCGCTTTGAGAGGAGTCGGATCTGGGGCATTCTGGGGTGGTCGCAAGCCTGGAGCAAGCTTGGGGAGCGCAGATCCGGGCGCTCGAATCGAGCCGGTGCAGGGCGAGGATGCTGCAGGCTTGAGCGAGGGGGCCGTGGAGGAGAGAGGCGTCGCGGCGCGGTGGTTCTGCAGAGAAGGCAGGCGCGAACGCAGATCTTTGGGAAGGATTCGCGTGACTGCATTCTACAAAGAAAGCGGGCGGAGACCTTGATGGCTACCGGCCAGCACCAGGGGCGGAGGAGGCCTTGAAGGGTACTGGAGGTGGGATGGCGCGCGGGCGGACCAACAAGGGGGCGGTGGCAGGCCGGGCTTCTTGATCCCAGTGGGCGTGAGGAGGGTCTTGAGCGCCGCAGATCCGGTGGAGGTGTTAAGGAGGAGAGATCGGGGAGGATTTACGCATGCCCACCCCCTTTTTTTATTTTTACTTAGACATCTCTTTAATACAATATATATATGAGATAATAAAAAAAATACCCTTTTCTCCTGGCATTGTGTGATTACTCAACCCTCTCTTTTCTTCTTGTCTTTTTAGCTTAGAACCCTTCTTCAACCCGGTCAATGGCCCTTCTCGATCTCCCTCTCGTTTGCCCTCTCTTCTTCTTTATATCATTTCCCCTTTTTAAGATAGGATTGAATCTAACCCCATCCAAGGCTTCATCGGATCTCCTTTGTAACCATTAAAAGATAAGATGAAATCCCAAATTTTAAACTTTAAAACTTAATTAATTAATCGATTGATCAATTAATTAATATTATTTATTTTGAACTACCGCCTCGGGATTAGTATTCTCATGCCTCGAGATTTGTACCCTTTGAGTCGCCTTTGAGATTTGCTCTCGGTTGAGATTGCTTTGAGATCCGTTCTCAGATGATTTGGATTTTGAAGTTGCCTCAGGATATGTGTTCCCAGGCTGTTTCAAAGTTTAAATTTGTCTTGAGATTTGTGTTCGAATGATCATGAGATTTATACCCCTTGATTTGTCTCGGGATATGTTTCTTTATCAATTCCTGATTTGGCCAGGATTATGATAAATTAAATTTTATTAGAATTAGAATTTTAATTCTAATAAGATAAGGACATGTATTTTTTTTTTTATATAAACACCGGCCTCACCCTATCACCATATGTAACGCCCCGACCCTAATTCCGGGACCTTGAGCACATAAACAGATCGGTCATACCCAAGTGGAGACGAGGCCCACTCGAGTACAAGGCCTAAATAATCAAAAGCAGATATCAATTAATAATCAAAAGTCTCAATAAAAATAATAAATATCCTCAAGATAATCACAGCGAAAATAAAACAAGTCACAAAGGGTCCATGTGCACTAAACAAATACATGCCCTACATGGGCCCTAAACAAAATGTCTCTCACACAGAAATAAAAGATAAGGAGATCCTCCCACCTCAAAGAAATATCCCACCCCAACTCTCGCAGACGCCTCACGAGCTTCAATCACCTACTCCTCGAGACCCTAAATATGACAGAAAGGGAAAAGTGATGAGTTTTCGAATGGAAAGCCCAGTAAGTACCCTGCAAGGATCTCAAAAATGTGTTCCAATAAAGATGATATATGATATCAAATCCATAAAAACATCATCAACACAATGGGGCTACACTTGCATAAAATAGACCCTACGAGTCTACCACAATCATCAGCAATGTTACGATTCCTGTCCAGCGAAAGCCCTCGGGCTTTGGAAGAGAATTCCAAGAATGGCTACCAAAGAACGATCCCCCTCGACAAAGAACACAAAATTCTTGGCCGCAGCCACTAACTTGTCGCAGACCTCGGTGAAGCGCCACCTTTCTCCCATCGTCACGGCCAATAGGTGAATCCAACCCCATTGACAGGCAGGACAACCAGAGTACCGTCCCTCTGGCATGGCAAGCTGAAACGCCAAGATGTCCCATCCCCAAGTTCCCAAACTGGAGCCTCAATGCTCCACCTAACCGGCGAAGTGTAAGATCAAACTTAGCTGGCATATACCTCGGCCAAGACACAAGACCACGGACTATGCGGCTACGACCCATTGCCCGCCTACGCAAAGGGTAGGCATATCCAATAGAGCATTCCAACAAACAGGTAGTAATAACACTACCACTAGCACATCAATCACACACATACGAGGAAAGAAAGAACAAAAACTATTATGTATGTGCATGCATCCAAGAACAACAGGTATCATAAAGAAAGACATTAGCCAAATCCAACAAAGATTCATCAAAACAAGAAACCCGAACAATTGGTGGAATCTAGGCAAGAGTATCTTACCTGTAATCACGAAGTCTGGAATCCCACGGAATCTCCTCTCGACACATCCCTACGTCAAATCTGGTAATGATAATCATGACTCAGTACCATCACTAACACGAAGTGGTCTATTAATATCATCAACAATATTAATATAGAATTCCTGAAGCTATTGCACAGTCTCAAAGAACTGCTCATAACTTTTAATTCCAAAACCCGTTTGAGTTGATCTAAGGCTCATTGGAAAGATCTGTTCCTCAACTTTCCAACGGTATATACATGCCTATATTGGATAACCATAGGCTGCCCAGTTTTCCCTAGAAGGGGATAGCCAATCTGCAACCCATCCACCAACTCCCAACTTGACTAAAACTTAATTGATCTCGGCTAAATTAGTCTGATTTTACATCGGATTCAAACTCATGGAGTTTGATCACAACATTCATGACTGAACCCAATCTTCATAATTTCACTAACTTGGCTACTCCCAAGTTGGTCTTTAAAATAAATCAACCCACTGTTAAGCTCTTAAAACTTTCACCAATTAATCCCAAACACAAACAACCACCTTGCCACACTTGAGCATCATACACACATGAATCACCCTTGCTAACCCAAACCACAGAAGGCCTAAACCTCACTGCTATCAATCCTCAAAAGAAATAGTCCAACCTCTTCACTATATCATTTGTCCACGTTGACCACGAGAGAAGAACCCAAGCAAGTTACACCTAATTGGGTTATTAAGATTGAATAACCATCATCAACCCATGTAACTAAAAACAAAACCTTGCTATCATCCAACTCAGACTCAGAAGCCCACATCCATATTCATGCCTACTAATCACTGGATTCAACCAACAATAATCCTCAATACACTCAAGTTCTAAATCAAACAACTCCACACCTTCAGAGGACTCACATGCACCTATGGTGACAAAACCCGATTACCTTTATGCCCAACAAACTCCAACAGAGATTCTCCACACATGATCATCTCCTTCATCTTAATAACAAGGTACCTGATCCACTCATGCACCCGAAGATAAACCCCTCAACCTTCAATTACTCTCAACCCATACTATTACTCATAAATTACGAAATAAACACGGACCTCTATCCTCAATGAAGCCATTTGAGATAGATTTATGCATTATTTACAACTAAATTAAACACACTAATCCATCATAAAAAGTCAAGGCAATATACGTGACACACTCACTCACTATACATGTCCTCATGCATGTTCATTATCTTCCTCATTGTTAAGTGCATGCTTAAACACATATTAAACTGAATTACCTCATTGTTTTTATTGTTTTTCCTAGAGTTTTTCCATAAGTTCTCGTGAAGTGCTCACGGAATAAATTTTACCATGCTCACCGATCTGCGGAGATAAAGCCCGAAGATTGGCACTGCTTGGAGAAGGGATGTGTTGTCCTGTCCGATTGCCGTCGCAATCGCTTCGGATCAAAGCCATGGACGGAGAAGGCGAGCCAGGGAAGGAGAGGGTGGAGGACGGCGGCGTCTAGGGTTTCCAATAACCTCTCTCCTCATATAGAACCTCTCGGCGGAGATAAGGCCGTTACCCAACGCGTGGATGATTTAACGGCATGCGCGACAACCTCTCGCTCCCTTATCCCGGTAGTTCCAACGATCAGCGAGGCATCTCATGCGACGCGCTGCACTGAAAAAGAAGCACGTGGTATGCATGGGTGTTTCAACGCAAATTTTGTAAGTACCCCTAATTTTTTGTTAATTGTTCTCGAGTTTAGACCACCGAGAGGTAATATTATGAACATTTGGCGTAAGTACCCCTCGGGTTTATAAAATTAATCACGGTTGAAAGCTGTGGAATATGATCAATTCTATCCCAATCCCTACAGTTTTGAAATTTTACATGCACATCCTTGACCTATGAGAGACGAAAAAGTTCTTCTAAGTCATCAGTTCCAAAATTACATCTAGACTCTTCACAGCCCCAACTAATCCTATTTAGGGTTTGGTCCACCCCTCCAATTATCCGACCGCAAGTGCAACCATGCATGAGAGGAATAACTTCATAATAGTTAACGTGTGGTTTTGAAATTTTAAAGGGGTATTTTTGTAAAAAGACAATGCATAAGAGAAGCGCGGCAAAGATTCTTGGGAGCGCTTGACACCATCCTTGGCACGCGGGCACGACAAGTCATGTGATGTTGTGTCTCCAAAGAATTCTAAAAACTTTGGGATTGTTATGAAATATTTAAGTGAATGTCCATTATGGATTTCTAACTCCTCTTAACCCTTGGTGTTTCATTTGCCAAAGGGATGACTCTTGGCGTTTCATTTGCCAAATGGTTTTACGGTTTTCATTGTAATCCCTATATATATGATGTACCTAGAGTTGAATAAGAACAACAACAAGAAGAAGAGAACTTCCTCTACTTTCTCTCTTATCTTGCTCTCTCTTTTGCCTTACTTTAATTTATTATTTTCTATAATTTTTATAACACGTTATCAGCACGAGGCTCTAACCAAGTTCTGACTAATCTCATTCCTCGGCAAATTTGTGTTGGAGACATTTTTCACGTAAGTACATAAAGCATTTTTTGTCATGTCAAATCTTGCAAAACTTGATTTTGTTGCCCTTGACATTTCGGGAAAAAATTATTTGTCATGGGTGCTTGATGCTGAAATTCATCTGAATGCTAATGGACTTGGAGAAACCATCAAGGATGGTAACCAAGTATCCTTACAAAACCGTGCAAAAGCAATGATTTTCCTCCGACATAATTTGCACAAGGATTTAAAATTGAATTTTTAACGGTGAAAGATCCACTTGAATTATAGAAAAATTTGGAGGAAAGGTATAACCACCAGAAGATGGTTATTTTACCGAAAGCTCGTTATGATTGGATGCATTTACGATTACAAGATTTCAAAACAGTGAGTGAATATAATTCAGCCATATTTCGAATCAGTGCTCAATTGAAATTATGTGGAGAAAAGATTATTGATTCTGATATGCTAGAGAAAACATTCTCTACTTTTCATGCCTCGAATATGTTCATGCAGCAACAATATCGAGAGAAAGGGTTCACAAAATATTCGAATTTAATTTTGTGTTTGCTTGTGGATGAACAAAATAATGAGCTATTGATGAGAAATCATGAATCTCGGCCCCATCTGGGTTCCACTCCATTCCACCAAGTGAATGCAGCAATCGACATGTGAAAAAATTCTGTGACGCGAGGACGTGTTCTCGCAACCATGGCCGGGGCGGAGTCGCGTGGCCGTAGTCGTGGTTGTGGAAGAGGCCGTGGCTGGAATAAATATAAGAAAAATCATGGTAATCATACCGATGCATCTTATGACCAGAAGTGGACAAATTATGAAGAAAAGAAATTCAAAGACAAAAGTGGATCAAGTAGCCATTCCGAAAATGCATGTTATCGATGCGGAGTAAAAGGGCACTAGTCACGTACCCGCCGTACACCAAGGCACCTTGTTGACCTTTACCAAGCATCAATAAAAGAGAAAAATGTTGAGGCAAATTTTATATACCAAAATGATGCCTTTGACAATAACCCTCTTGGGGGTATTGATCCCTCGACACATTTAGATGTTGCTGATTTTCTTGAAGATTCTCAAATTAACTACGGTAAACCGAATTGGACACCATAACCTTTTAGTTTTGTTAATCTATACATCTTTATATTACTTATTTCTTTTTATATTTATTTTGTGAAGAATATATGGATACTACCAAATCCATAGTTGGATTGAACAACACTGATGAGTATGTATGCCTTGTTGATAGTGCGACAACACACTCAATATTTAAGAGCAAAAATATTTTTCCCAGCTTAATAATGGGTAAAACCAAAGGCAATATAATATCAAGGGCAAGATAATTTAATTGAAGGCTCCGAAAGAGCAAATATATTGTTTCCTGGAGAAACAAAATTTATTATAACTGATGCATTATTTTCTCCAAAGTCCTAACTAAATTTATTGAGTTTTAAAGATGTACGTCTCAATGGATATCATATAGAGACGTCGAATGTAGGAAACAAAGAATATTTATACTTCAGGTAATAAGCAAGTATTGGAGAAATTGCCTGCATTCTCATTTGGAATTTATTATACATATATTCGAACGATTGAAGAAATGCTATCGTGAAACCGTAAGTTTCTTTGACACTTCAAATGAATTTATTCTATGGCATGATCGGTTAGGCCATCCTGGATCAATAATGATGCGCAAAATAATTGAAAACTCATATGGACATCCATTAAAGAACCTGAAGATTCTTCAATCAAATGAATTTTCATGTCCATCATGCTCTCAAGGCAAATTGATTATCCGGCCATCACCAAATAAAATTGGGACTGAATCTCCTATGTTTTTAGAGAGAATTCATGGTGATATATGTAGACCAATTCTTCCACAATGTGGGCCATTTAAGTATTTTATGGTATTAATTGACACATCAACGAGATGGTCTCATGTTTGCTTATTGTCAACTCAAAACCTGGCGTTTTCGAGGTTGTTGGCTCAAATTATTCGACATTCTGAGCACATTTTCCCCGATCATGCCATTAAGACAATACGGCTTGATAATATTGGTGAATTTACATCCCAAGCATTTGATAATTACTGCATGTCCATTGGAATAAAAGTTGAACATCATGTTGCTTATGTTCATAATCAAAATGGCTTGGCAGAATCATTTATAAAGCGGCTCCAATTAATTGTTAGACCTTTGTTAATGAAAACAAAGCTTCCGGTCTATGCTTGGGGACATGCAATTTTATATGCTGCATCACTTGTGCTCATAAGGCCAACAAGTTATCAAAAATTCTCCCCCCTTAAATTGGTTTCTGGGCAAGAACCAAATATATCCCATTTGAGAATTTTTGGGTGTGGAGTATATGTCCCAATTGCTCCCCCACAAAGGACTAAAATGGGTCCCCAAAGAAGATTAGGGATATATGTTGGATATGAATCCCCTTCTATTATTAAATATCTTGAGCCATTGACAGGGGATGTTTTCAAAGCTCGATTTGCCGACTTTCATTTTGATGAAACAATTTTTCCAACAATAGGGGGAGAAAATGGAAAAATGAAAATCTTGGGAAAAGAAATTACATGGAATTCTCTTGGTTTAAATCATCTTAATCCTCGCACAAAACAATGTGAACTGGAAGTTCAACGAATAATTCATTTACAGCGAGTTGCAGATCAACTACCAGATGCATTCTCTGATCCAAAAAGGATAACAAAATCACATGTACCCACGGAAAATGCCCCTATTAGAATTGATGTCCCAGAAGGACCTTCTATAACAAATGAATCTAAAGTACGCCTGAAGCGTGGAAGACCAGCTCGTTCAAAAGATAAAAATCCTCGAAAGAAAAGGGGAACAAATAATCATAAAGAAAAGGGGGAGAAAACGAGCATTGAAATAAATGATAGTAAACCTCCAGAAGAAGTTCAAGATCCTGAAATTGATGAGGAAAATCAAGAAATTTCCATAAATTATGTCTCAAATGGAAAAAAATAGGACAGAAAAGAAACAACTGTTGACAATATATTTGCATATAATGTGGCAGTTGATCTTTTAAAAGAAAATGAAGATTCTGAGACTAAATCTATTGAGGAATGTCGAAAAAGAAAAGATTGGCCCGAATGGAAAAATGCAATCCAGGCAGAGTTAAACTGTCTCATGAAACGAACAGTTTTTGGACCCATAACTAAAACACCTGAAGATGTTAAACCAGTTGGATACAAATGGGTATTTGTAAGAAACGAAAAGAGAAAAATGAAATTATTAGATATAAAGCAAGGCTCGTTGCACAAGGGTTTTCGCAAAGACCTGGTATTGATTATGAAGAAACGTACTCCCCTGTAATGGATACGATCACGTTTCGTTATCTAATTAGCCTTGCAGTACATGAAAAGTTACAAATCACCGGCAGCTTAATGGATATTGTTCACCGCATACTTATATGGCCACCGGATAATGATATATATACGTAGGAGTCGGAAGGACTTAAGATGCCTGCTGGCATGCAATTCCAATTCAGGGACATGTATTCATTTAAGTTATAAAGATCTTTATATGGTTTAAAAACAATCCCAGCGTATGCCAGTATCATCACTTCTGTGAATATTTGTTAAAAGAAGGGTATAAGAATGACCCTATTTGCCTGTGTGTTCACAAAGAAATCGAAAAGGATTTGTGATAATTGGGGTATATGTTGATGATTTAAATATAATTTGGAACTCCTTAAGAGCTTTTCAATTACCGCTGATTATTTGAAAAAGAATTTGAAACGAAAGATCTCTGGGAGAACAAAATTTTGTCTCGCCGGCTTGATTCGAGCAATTTAGAGGGTGGTATTTTTATCCACCAATCAACAGATACAGAAAGGGTTTTGCAAAGATTTAATATGGATAAAGCATATCCATTAACAAGCCCAATGGTTGTTCGATCCATTGACATCCATAAAGGCCCTTTTCGACCTCGAGAAGATAACAAAGAATTACTTGGTCCAGAAGTACCGTATCTTAGTGCAATTGGTGCCTTGATGTATCTTGCTAACTGTACTCAGCCAGGTATAGCTTTTAAAAACAACAACAACAACAACTAAGCCTTAATCCCATACTAGATGGGGTCGGCTATATGGATTCTCTGTCTTCATGTCGCTCTCAAATATGAAATAAAAATAAAATAAAATGAAATGAAATAAACTGAAATAAAATACAATAAAATTAAAAATAAAAATACATAGATAAATAATAATAACAACAAATAATTCTGCAGCTGAGATTTGAGATGTTAGAAGCATAAGATATCCCTACAAACAAAGCTAAGCTTAATGAAGGGAAACCTTTAGCCCAACTTATCCGGTAATCCTATACTAGAGCGTGGAATTAGGCTATATTAATTTTTGTCTCCATGTTCATCCAAAAAAGCAAGATCCGACTCAATATCTAAGATACGTAGGTCCTTAGACACCACCTTTCTCAACGTAATCCTAGGCCTACCTCTACCCCTCTTCTTGCCTTCTACAACTAAACTTCACATTTTCGAACTGGAGCACCTGGGGGTCTTCGGCGTACGTGTCCAAACCATCTTAAACGCCATTCTCGTATTTTATCTTCAATTGGTGCAACATGCACCTTCTGTCGGATGTGTTCATTTCTAATCTTGTCCAATCTTGTATGACCACTCATCCATCTTAACATCCTCATTTCGACCACATTCATCTTATGCATATGTTGAACTTTAGTTGCCCAACACTCGCTCCCATATATCATGGCCGGTCTAATTGCCGTCCTATAAAATTTTCCCTTTATTTTGTTAGGCATCTTTTTATCACATAACACCCCCGTGGCACTTCTCCATTTCAACCATCCAGCTTTGATTCTATGGGTTACATCTTCATCTATCATCCCATCATCCTGAAAAATGGAACCTAAATACCTAAAATGGTTAACCTTAGGCACTACCACCCCCTAGTTTCACTTCTCCTTCATCTCTCCTACTTAGACTAAAATTACAGTGCATATATTCTGTTTTACTTCTACTTAACCTAAAGCCTTTACTTTCTAAAGTGTTTCTCCATAATTCTAGCTTTTGATTTACTCCATCTCTAGTCTCATCCACTAGGACAACATCATCTGCAAACAACATACACCATGGGATGTCATCTTGGATACAACTAGTTAATTCATCCATTACTAGGGTAAACAATTATGGGCTTAAGGCTGATCCCTGATGTAGACCTGGCATTGTATAGGAAACTCCTCCGTATCGCCTCCTCTTTCTCACACTTGTAACCGCTTTCCTCACTTTAGCGTATCCTTAATAATATTTATATATTTTACATGAATGTTTTTCCTCTCCAATACCGACCAAAGGACTTGTCTTGGTACCCTATCATATGCTTTCTCCAGGTCAATAAAAACCATATGGAGATCCTTCTTCTTTTCTCTGTAGATCCCCATCAAGTTTCTTAATAGAAAAATGGCTTCTGTTGTGAATCTACCTGGCATAAAACCAAATTGGTTCTCTGACACCTTCGTGATATACCTGAGTCGATGCTCTATTACCCTCTCTCAGAGTTTCATCGTATTGCTTATTTCATTAACTTAATACCACGGTAGTTGGTGCAATTTTGAATATCTCCCTTATTCTTATAAATAGGAACCAAAATGCTCTTTCTCCGATTAAGTCGCATTTTCCCCCCTTTTAGGATATAGTTGAAGAGTTTGGTTAACCACTCTACCCCTACTTCTCCGAGGCACTTCCAAACTTCAATCGGGATACCATCTGGGCCACAAGCTTTTCCAGCCTTCATTGTTCCCAAGACTTCCTGACTTCACAGGGTCGTAAATTTGTCACGTCAGATTTAAAGTTCCTTTTATCGTTGATGCATAAAAATCCGTAAAGTTATCCTCATGACTTGCATTGAACAAGTGATCAAAGTAGTTTCTCCATCTCTCCTTGATTTCCTTATTTCCTATCAAGACTGTTGAGATTCATCCTTAATACACTTGATTTTGTTCAAGTCTTTCCCTTTTTTATCTCTTAGCCTTGCTATCTTGTATACTTCTTTTTCCCCTTCTCATGTCCCTAACTTTTGGCATAACCGCTAGGATTTACCTCGGCCTCGCTTAACCGTTTTCTTGGCCTCCTTTTTTGCCTTTTCAAAGACTTCTCCATTCTCAGCTGTGGATAATTTCTTATACTAATATCTTTTCTTTTTTTAATAGCCTTTTGAACCTCTTCATTCAACCACCATGATTCCTGTGGCCGAGGTCCCAGACCCTTAGAGACCCCTAGGAGCTCACTTCCTATTTTCTCAATATGATTTGACATCTCCTTCCACAAGGTGTTTGCATCATCTTTCACATTTGCGCCTCTTTCTTCCCATATTTTATCCTTAAATGTTAATTGGTTGGTTCCTTTTAACGCCCACCATCTAATCCTTCTTTGCTTAACCCTTCTTTCTATTTTTACTATGCCCTTTTTCTTCACATCCAACACCACCAACCTATACAAAGTGGTTAATGCTTCCTGTGTAACCTTGCAATCTTTACAAATAGATTTATCCTTCTTCTTGTAACAAGAAAGTCAATTTGGCTACAATTACCCCATTCTTAAAGGTAATCAAGTGTGATTCCCTTTTCTTAAAGCAAGTGTTGTTCAACACCAAATAATAAGCAAAAGCAAAATCTAATATAGATTTTCCTTCCTCATTCATGTTGCCATATCCATAACCTCCATGCACTTGCTCGTAGCCATCACTAAATCTACCTACATGTCCATTAAGATCACCCCCAATCACCCCCAATAAAAAACGCTTGTTCACGTGGAATCCCTAGAACTACCATATCCAAATCTTCCCAAAACTTGACCTTATCTTCTTCTCCTAAGCCTACTTGAGGGGCATACACACTCACTATGTTAATTATTTTTTTTTCCCAACACTATCTTCAAATGTATAATCCTGTCTCCTACCCTTTTCACTTCAACCACTTTGTCCTTCATTTTTGGTTCCAAAATTATACCCACACCATTTCTATGTTGATCCCCTCTACAATACCATAATTTATAACTTGTGTTACCAATCTCTCTAGCCTTGTTTCCTATCCATCTAGTCTCTTGCAAACATACTATATCTATCCTCCTCCTTTTTAGAGTGTCAACTAACTCCAAAGATTTTCCTGTCAAAGATCCTATATTCCAACTACCAATCCTAATCCTACTCTCATGGACTAACTTCTTTACCCACTGCCCACTAAGACGCGAGGAACCCTTGTTCATTTAACACCACATCCGGCCAGGTGTCGTATGACTAACTTCTTTACCCACACCCGCCCATGATGGCAGAACCCTTGCCTATATTCCATCACACCTAGCGGCGTATGTGATGAAACCCTTGTTTCATTTTAACACTACATCCGGGTGCGATGTAAGCGCATTACCTAGGCAGCACGTCCCCAACGGTATATATTAGAGAATCCATATCATTAAGAGCCGACGGTTTTACGTACCGGCGGGCTGCATTAACCTACCGCAACCCTCCTCCTTTATCTGGGCTTGGGACCAGCTATGCTCTCATAGGCGGAGTTCAGATATAGCTTTTGCTATAAATTTATTATCAAGATACAGTTCTGCACCAACACGGAGACATTGGAATGGTATTAAACATATACTACGTTATCTTCGAGGAACAATTGATATGGGTTTATTTTATACACATGAACTAGAAGGGCAATTGATTGGATATGCAGATGCGGCTTATTTATCTGACCCGCACAAAGCCCGATCACAAGCTGGTTATGTATTTATATATAGGGGGACGGCCATATCTTACGTTCTATGAAGCAAACCATAGCTGCTACTTCTTCAAATCATGCAGAAATACTTGCAATTCAAGAAACAAGTCGTGAATGTGTTTGGCTAAGATCAATGACACACCATATTCAAGAAACTTGTGGCTTGTTGTCCCAGAAGGACACACCAACAATATTATATGAGGACAATGCAGCTTGTATAGCTCAATTGAAAGGAGGATACATCAAAGGCGACAGAACAAAGCATATATCACCAAAGTTATTTTTCACACATGATCTTGAGAAAATGGTGATATTAATATTCAGAAAATACAATGTAGTGAAAATCCTGCAGATTTATTCACTAAGGCATTACCCACTTCAACTTTTGAGAAATTTGTTCACAAGATTGGGATGCGTTGCCTCAGGGATCTTCAATAAATGTCCCCTATATGTAGGAGCATATCTGCTATGACTCTTTTCCTTCGTCATGGTTTTGTCCCACTGGGTTTTCCTGACATGGTTTTAATGAGGCAGCACAGGAAACGTATATCAGGAAAGCTATACTCTTTTTCCTTCTCTAGGATTTTTTTCCCACTAGGTTTTTTCCTAGTAAGGTTTTAACGAAGCAGATTCCTATACAATGGACATTCAAGGGGGAGTGTTATGAAATATTTAAGTGAATGCCCATTATGGATTTCTAACTCCTCTTAACCCTTGGTGTTTCATTTGCCAAAGGGATGACTCTTGGCGTTTCATTTGCCAAATGGTTTTATGGTTTTCATTGTAATCCCTATATATATGATGTACCTAGAGTTGAATAAGAACAACAACAAGAAGAAGAGAACTTCCTCTACTTTCTCTCTTATCTTGCTCTCTCTTTTGCCTTACTTTAATTTATTATTTTCTATAATTTTTATAACAGGGATTTGCTTTTGTCTTTTGTCTCACAACTCTTCCATTTGCTCTAAACCCTAAATTATTAATTAAAAATAATAAATTTAGTGAGTTTTGTTTCTTCAATTTAGATTTATATATTTGAAAAAGAAATAGAAGTAAAAAATTTGAAATTTAATCAATTTTTAACCAAATTGATATAATGATAAGCAAGAACGATGGTTATTATCAATGAATGTGGTTTATTTACATTATTTAAAATAAATAAGCAAGAACAATTGTACTGGCTCGTTACTATCATTATATGAAATTTATTATATATTTAACGGAAAAAATAAGTAACATTATGAGATTATCATTATTCTTTAAATTTTAAGCTATTTACTTTATTTTGAAAAAAAATCTAGAAAATTAGGTTTGATGATTTAGTTCAATCTCAAAATTTTTAGAATTTTTAATTTAATAAATAAGCTTGGAGTTGATTAGAAGTGATAAATAGTGAAGTTGGTTATGACCATGTTCTAGTTCAATCTGATTTAAGCTCAAGTTTGGCTCGATTCTTTACCCCTTGTTTTATTGGAGGTTCTTGGAGAGTAAGGAGGGATTTGGGGTTTTTTTTGTGTTTGGTTGAGGGTGTGAGGAAGGGTGATAAGGGTGACAAACCCTCCCCACCCTCATTTTCACCCCAAATCGGGGTTTTGGAGGGATGGAAAATGTATATTTTCAAAACTAAAAACCACTTTGAAAATACCCATCCTACCCTTCACTTATATTCAAAATTTCATTTATGTCCTAGCTTTTATATAATTGATATTAATTAGTTTAACTTTAGTTTTATACTAATATAAATAATATTAATAAAATTTATATTTGTTTAATAATTAATATTAATCATACTTAAATTAATATAATGAATATGTTTAATATAATTGATATTAATTAGCTTAATACTAGCCTTTATACAAATTTAATTAATCGTAATAAAATTTGTATTGATTTAATAATTAATATTAATGAAAATTAAATTAAACTAATTATTATTAATTAGTTTAATATTAGCTTTTATACTATTATAATTAATAGTAATAAAATTTATATTAGTTTAATGATTACTATTAATTATACTTAAATTAATATAATTAATAACTTTATTATAATTACTTTTAATTAGGTTAATACTAGCTTTTATATTAATATAATTAATAGTAATAAAATTTGCATTTGTTTAATAATTAATATTAACTATACTTAAATTAATAGTAATAATACACATTACACTTTCCTCAGTCCTCAATCCTCATAATCAAACATTATCATTATCTATTTTAAACTAAAGAGCAAATTGGTCAAATACACATTACACTCTTTCACACTCCTAATCACCGCTAAACAAAAAAAGATTCCCTCTCCTTACTCCCCCATTGAACCAAACATAAATTTTTTTAAAATCCTCCAAACTCCCCCTTACCCTCCCATCCAAACTCCTCCTTTGAACCAAACAAGGGCTTAGAATACAATCAAAACTCAAGTTGTAATTTTAGATCCAAAATTTCGATCCACCCTCAAATTCGAGTTTAACTCAAAAATAAATTTATTAAAGTTTAAATATATATTATATATAAATATAAAATTATAATTAATTATTTGTTATAAAATAAAATAGTGGTAGAAGGGTAGGGACTAAGATTTTTCTCAAAAACTCTCTTGATTAGCCTGGTTGGAACTTGAGTCAAGCTCCAACTAGTTTAAAACAATATCAAAGTCCCTAGTTTTGAGTGAAACAAATCAAATATCTAACACACGCATACATGTTGGGATGCAGTAGATTTGTCTCTCCTAGAGACCAATTGATCTCGATCAATAAGATGGTCTCCATTGAACTAGTGATTGGAAAAAAGATTCTTTTAGGTTGTGATATTTGGTTTTTTCTACATGTGACGCATCTTCGCTTGGAAATAGGTCATTAGAGGTCACTTCTCATATGGAATAGGACTTGTACAAACATTAAGCAAAGTGACGGGCGCCATATGAGAATAGTTCCCACGCCGTTTCAAGTCAGTGAGGGAGCATGAGGAAGAAAAGATGGAAACCACTTAGCCTTTTTGAGGTAGGTCCGCGAAGAGTGTCGATCGTCGGCGTCCGGCGGCCTCCTGGGCCCTACTCTAAAAATCCGGACGCATCAAGGAGAGTTTTAGTGGATTATAAAAAATATGAGATGTATATTTGTGGATAGTATAAAAACTTATCAAATAAATATTTGTCAAACTTAACCCTACTCTATAACTAAAATGGGCCTTTTTGGATTTGTTTAATGGGCTGGATCCTCACAAGGCCCATAGTTCCACATTAGTATATTGAGTTTATGGGAGGGAGTTTATGGCCTAAGTTGAAAAAAAAAGACATTATTTTTATCTAGTATCAAATTAAAATTTGGACCTAAACAATATTGTTTCATTTGAATTTTATTTCTCAAAATACCTCTTATTTATTTATGTTAATGATTTTATTTGTTTTGATAATTGAGCTTTAGTTTTTCGTCGAGCTATTATGATTTTTTATTTTAAATTTTTTTTATTTAATTTCATGTTTTGCTAAATATTAAACAATGACATCACAAAGCATCCAATGGTTATTATTTAATTTCATAATATTTTTTAATTATTTTATTTATATACTTTTATTTTATCAATTTATGAGCACAACTTTTAAAGTAAATTAGTAATGTTCGCATGCAACACAAGCGGATTAAGGTTAAAGAAGTTGCCTTATTGTTTTCTTATTTTGTGCTCGACTCTTTTTCTAGAAACAAGGTAACATTAATGAAGAGTACTATTTGGTTATTTTGAAATAAATTTTTTCATGTATCTAAAACTATTTAGACAACAAGGATGGATTGAGATTAAAAAAGTTACCTCATTTTGTTTGTGGTTGACTCTTAAATCTTAATTATATATAAATCCAATTTATAAGAAAATGAGTATTAATTAGTTTATTCTAGTGTAAAGTCTTCTACCGATATGAAATAAGTCATTTCTTCTTCTTTTTTGTTAAAATGAATAAACTACATTCATTAAAATTTAAGATACTATCGGTCTTACAGTAACCGGGGCCATATGAGATCTAGCCTTAGTCTAATTCCATTTTACGTAGAGTAAGGTGTGGAGTATGGTGGTTAGGCCTGTATGGGTATCGCCAGCCCATATATCTTTCCTCTTGGTTCTACCCCTGCGGGTATCTCATTCTCAAAGTTAGAGTTGGAATCACGCGGTTATAGAAATAAGCCATTTCTATAACACTCCTCTCATACCTTATCCAACCACTAATATAGCTTTTACCCTAAAAAAATAAAATAAAAAGGAAACCTTAATTATGTTCTTATTTCCTTTCCAAATTAACTATTAATTGAGACTCATGGTTTTGAATAAAGAACTAAAGATCGAGTACCAAGTCATCCTCTTAATTATTTCCTACGGAAACCCCAATTCTATATCTAATACCAAGTCAATCAAATTGTCTTATAATATTTATCATCCTCCAATATTTCTCGTCGTTGTCTTCACTTGAGGTCATGCATGATATCAAGACTTCTTCTTCTAAGTCTTTTCATGGAGATTTCTTGGATAGGAATATATGATTATCATAAAGAATTTTCAAGACCCTCTAATTATATATCTGTTTATATAAAAAATATATATGTCTCAATTCTATGAGAATTAAAATTCTAATCCTAATTTATCATAATTCTGGCCAAATCAGAATTTGATAAAAGAGATAATGGAACAAATATGACTATATGAGTTTATCCCAAGATGAATTCAAATTCCAAAATTGCCCCCAAAAACACATATCTCGAGGCAATTTCAAATTTCAAGATAGCCTGAGAACAAATCTTGAGGCAAACTCAAATTCCAAAGTTGCCCCCGAGAACATATCTCGAGGCAATCCAAAATCTCGAAATTGCCCCCGAGAACATATCTCGAGGCGATTCCAAATTTCAAAATAGCCCGAGCACAAATCTCGAGGCAATCATGATAAATACTAATCCCGAGGCGAATATATATATATATATATATATATATATATATATATATATATATAATTAACTAATTAATTAAAACAAATATTTAAATCTCGATTTGATTTTATCAATTCGGGTATGAGTTGGGATTTCACGGGGAAAGTTTCTACGGGGATAAGGACGTGGAGGTTTTAAAAGGGACAGAAGAAAAGGAGAAGAGGATCGTAATGTAAGGGAGAAAGAAGACCGTATTTATATAGAATAAGGAGAGGCGTAAGAAGGATAAATCCGATCAAGAAGGTATATTACAAGATATATATATATATATATATATATATATATATATATATATATATATATATAACAGAAAAAGGGAAAAGGGAAAGGATTCTCCCCTATTCTTCTTCATCTCCTTGCCCCAAAATTTCGCGCCAACCACGCCAAGCCCCTCGCCTCGGCTCCAAATTTCGCCGCAGAGATGTCGCCTCTATCCTCCACGCCACCGCCTGCCGCGTGCTCAGAGCCTAGCGCCACAAGATAGGTCGCGCTACAGCAGTGGCGCGCCAAGACAGCCGCATGGCAGCCACGCTACAGGTCTTGCCCTCGGGCTGCTCGCCACCAAGACCGCCTCTGCTCACCGCCGCGAAAGATTTCGCCGCTATCCTCCACGCCACCGCCCGCCCCCGGTGTGCCTACAAATTAGATCATCTTGCCTAGGACCCTGCCTCGCCGACAGATTGCTGGGATCTACCAGATCCGAAAGGAGACGAGCCCCAATCGAATACAAGGCCTAAAATGATAAGCAGATAATAAATTTAATCAAGAGATAATCAATAATAATCCATAAGAATCTCAGCGGAAACAATATGAAATCAAATAAGGGTCTACACACCCTCAACATAATCCAGGCCCTATAAGGGTCCTAATAAAACAAAACAATGTCCTCACACACAAGAATAAAATAACTAGGGAGGTCCTCCAACCTCAAGAATATCCCGGCCCTAACTTCAGCTCTCCCTCGAAGCTCGAAGTCTACTCTACCTCGTGACTCCTAAATGAGAGAAGAGAAAAGTCGCGGAGCTTTCGAATGGAAAGCCCAAAGTAGTACCTCGCAAGAATCACAATGGTCACTGAACAGATATCAAATAAACATAGGATCATCAAACAAAAGGGGCTACACCCCATACAAACAGATCCTAACATTCAACTACGGCCCTCGTGGGCCTAGGATGAGAAGTCCAAGAATGTACCAAGAACACTTCCCTCGACAACCAAATTCTCAGTCAGACAAAGAAGAAACGCTAGCCTCTGATCGCACAATAAAATTTCTGGGCCGTAGCGATTTAACATGTCAAGGCCGGTAGCGCCACCTCTACGCGTCCATTACCTACAAAGAAATCAACCCCACTCGACAGGATACGGAGTCTCTGACCCCACCGCGAACCGGGCGAAGATCGTAACTTCCGCTGGCGATCGCATCCTCCCGCCAAAGACACAAGACCATGTGCCCATGATCAAGTGTCGTCACCAATGCGGGGGTAGTCCAATCCAAGATTTCAACAAATCCAGATCTAACACTACCAAAATGTAACAACCAAGCACATACCAGAAAGAAACAATCAAGCATGTATAAAGTACATGGAATCAAAACAATACAGTACTATACAAGAACATGCTAACAAATAGCATCTAACAAAATCAAGAAAACCCATACAAGGGTGAAAAAACGCAGGCAAAGTGACTTACTCAGACTCACTAAGCCCTCAGATTCCACTTAAATCTCCTCCCCGACGATCCACTTCGATATCCGAGCAATCACAAGGCCACTTTTAATAATTACTCTGCATCTAAAGAATGATACTTTTATAATACTAGTTCACTAAGTGGGCCCGGGTCCGCTAACAAAAACCCATCTCTTCAAACTCATTTAATTGTCTTGACTACTTAAACTTGATTAATCACCTTAGACTTAAAGTAAAATAAGTCAATCAATTAATCAAGACAATTTTATGAACCGTACTTAACTCCAGCAGTCAATAAAACCCACCAGCACAATTAAAACCAATTAAGTCCACCAGCCTCAAACAAAGCCTCAAATAATTTAAAAAAAAAATCAGTAACAGTGCTCTTAATCATGTAAATATTCCTATTAACAAATAGGTCCACTAAGTATTAAATAAAGACCTCTTATTTAATACTTTTTTTTTTCAAACAAAATGTACATAATAAAACTCTAGAAGCCAGAATCTGAACCAGTAAATAATTGTTAGAATACAAATCAAAATCTCCAAATTACAGCCCAGCTTATTTTCTCCAAATAGTGTACCCAATCATCACACTCACTATTAACGGTCCAATATTTCTTCAAAAATCTCCCAACTTGACATTCATATTTAACACCATGCATACAAGCAATTAAATCTCCATACATGACCCCCAGTCATCATTTTAATCATAGAAAACTTTTGTCTTTGACCACTAAGCCAAACCAATAGACCCGAGATATTCCAACAAAAAATCAGGTTATGAAGACAGTGCTACAACACACTACTATTACCAAAAGATCACTCTCAAAAGCCTTGATAAAACCAGTCTTCCCATCTTCTACATACTCAGCCATCATCCATTAAAAGTATGCAAGAGTGATGGCTCAAAAGCTTGCTAACAGCCAAGAAAGAATTCAATACTACTTCACTGAATTCTAAACTAGATTCCTGAGAATGCCACTTGTATTCACAAGTTCACCACACTAAGAAATCAGCAATCTCCACATGAAATCATTACCCTCTACAACTCCCAAGCCTTAGATTCCTCAAACCCTAAACTTCTGAAAAATCACTTCTGTCCAGACTCTCTCCTTCTTTTTTTTTTAATCTCACACCTTTGCAACCCAATCATATCAAACTCTCTCTCAGAATTCCATTAACCTCACCCGTAAACATTCATGGAAAACAGCCCATAACCTGAGAACCATATGCATGCGCGATAGAGATTAAAAACCAAAGGATGAGAGGCTTACCTAGCAGTAGACGGTGGCTGCTGTCCAACTTCAGCACGTCTTGATGAGATCCCTCGACCCCGTCGCCTTTCTTTCCACCTCTCTGTCCTATGTCTCCCGGTATAGTACAGTGGCTTTGACGTGATCGTAATCAGCGAGATCTCAAGGCCCGCGATTCTCCCGTCTTTATCCGGTTGTTGCCAAAATGCGGAGAGACGGTTCGCCACGACGCGCGTTGGCCGGCGAGGACGTTGTTGACGCGGTCTAGCGATCTCCAGCACCCCCACATGCTTTCTCTAAACGAATATCACCGTCGGATCATCCCAACCGATCATCCATTGCCCACACCCTTCCAATCCTCACCGTCCACACTAGACACGTACATGGATCTTCATGAAATTTGGTAAAGACCCCCTGCGCTTTCCGCTATTTATCTTCCATTCAAAAACTAATGAGTAGTGAATATCTCATTTAAGTCCTTTTGGGTTTATTTCTAATTTCTGTATTGGTCCCTCCTTCAGAGAGAGTGACAATTCTCCTCTAGTCCTCGAAAGAATTAAATTTCACTCTTTGGTCATTAACAGTCCTAATAATCATTAAATCGAATTTAATCAATTAAAACATCAAACTTTCCAATTTAATCTTCCATTATTTCCCATAACAAAATAATTAATATAATAAAATCCCACAATTTTTTTCGAAAGGACAAAAATACCCTCGGGTTTTACAAGCCGCGGTATCCCCGCCTTCTGTGCCGCAAGCCTCCTTCTTGGCTAAATCGCCGCCTCGTGCCGCGCGCCCTCCTTGGCTGTGGCTTCCTGGGCCGCCTCTAAGTTCGCCGCTTCGTTAGCCCCTCGCCGCTTCTCAGATCAAGCATCGAGCCTGGGCTGAAGCTCGCCACCTACTCGACGCTAAGCCTGATGTCGTCGCTGCACCATGACTGTCCCTATTTCGCCACTGCTGTGCTGCTATATGTTGCTGCTGGTTGCTGATGTTCTTGATGCTGATTATCGCTGCTTCAACATTGGATGCTGACTGTTACTGATGCTGAAGATGGTTGCTAAATTAAAGACATAGAGGCTAATTGAAGACTTTTTTTCCTCTGCTGTTTGTTAATTATGTGGGAATGCTTGTATAACAAATTAAGGCCCCAGATACAGGGGATACTCTGTCAAAATTTTAAAAGGAGTGGTCTGCCGCTATAAAAAGGAGGGCTGCTGGGCTGTGCTGTTGAAGATGATATTATTGTGCAGCTGATGTTGACGCCGTAACGAGTTGCTGCTGCAGTTATATGAATTGCATTGTTGTGATTACTGCATTGTTGTTGTTGCCACTATGAAGATGGAGTTGTTGCTGTAGCTGTGAAACAACAAAAAAAAAAAAACAAAACAAAACAAACAAAACAAAACAAAAAGAGACTGTTGCAAAAGAAGCTATAGAGCAAAAGAAAATGAAAGAACTTTGCTGTGTTGTTGCTACATCGTGCTGCAATTGTTGAAGAAGAACATACTGCAGAGAGAAGCCATGAAAGCAAAGGGAATGAAATTGAAGAACTAAGGAAAATAAAGGAAAATAAAAGAAGAGGCAAGAAGAATTAAGCTGCTGTTGCCTCTCATTTGAAGGCCCAAAGTCTCTAAAGAGAAAAAGAGAGAAAATTGCATCCAAAAATGGCTGTAGAAATGAAGGTGTTACTCAGCATGCACAACACACAGCAGTTCTGAAGATCCCGAATATAGAAAATACCAAAGCTGGAGAATGAAGTGCTGCTTGTGATCCTACAGAATGAAATCGTGAACCTGCAAAAATGTTGCTGTAGAAGACCACAAGCTTGAGGAGTGTGGAATTGGTCCTTTCTCAGATGATCAAAACCCAGAACAAGTGCTTAATGGATCTCATTGTTTGTAGTACAAAGGACTTTGAGGACCTTGTTTCATTTCATTGTCCGTAATTGAGAATGTCTATTTAGAAGCAATTTGTTAGCTCTAGCACAACAGGGTTGGCACTGTGTACTAATCCAAGGAATAAAGAGGAGACACCCTATTGCAATGATATCCGAGGAAAGCATATAATTTGCTACCCCAACAACCAAATCCACAATATCTCGGCTTTCTTATTCTCGAGACAAGTCTGAGAGATCACTCTAAATATTGGAGAGGACCACCAATTACTTGAGTCGAAAGTGGCTAAAAAGTGAGTCCCAGAAATTCCTCATAAGTAAAATGGATTAATCTCTCGAGAGGAGAGTGCATCTCTTGGACCAAATTTTAAACAAGGTTATGTTGATCATATTCAAGACCTATTCCCTAAGGAAAGATGGAGGAGAGCCAGAAATTAGAAGAAATGGTTGAGAAGTCGCGGCAATTGAAGCTATGTTGTTGTTACCACTACATGATTTGAGATGGAATGGCAAAGGATAGTAGAGCTTTGAAATGCAAACGCTTTGTATAGGGAAATGTATAAAGAAAAGCATTTAAAAATACACAACATTCTCAAGGTCAAGTTGTAGAAATTTTGCTCTCAAATTTGTTAGCAGTGAAGGTGTTGTATAAAAAAGCAATCATGTACTTTCAAAGTAATAAATCAATGAAAAGGGCAGAACTCTATGGTTGTCGCAAAAATCATGAGAACAAGAAGATTAGAAATTCATTTGAGAAAACATTTCAAATCTTGCCAAACTTCCAATGATTTCTGTGACTTGCGCTAGTTGATGTTGCCAAGGCCAAGCTAGAGGGCTAAATCCTTGATTGATGGAAGATAATCAAAATGCACAGAGATATCCGTAATGTGCTAGTTGATGCCGCTAAGGCCAATTTCCGAGGGCTAAATCCTTCTCTCAAATGAAACATTGTCATTGTTAGCTTGAAACCGATAAAATTACATTATGTATCAAAGTATGTTTTGAGGCTTCTAGCCATTCTAATGAACAATGACCAAGGATTTGCAATGATAAAGGGTTCAAATAAAAAAAGAGAGAAATTTATGAATATGGATATTTCATATGATATAAGACATGATGGTGTGGTCATTTTAAGCAATCCTGGAGTGCATCTCTTAAATAGTGAATCAACACAATTATCTGAGCAATGACCTCCAATTTCCTCCTGGAGGATACCCATTTTCTATAGCTGGTTGTGAGACAAGCCTTGTAGCTAGATGTCACCAAAATATATGCTTCAAATAATAATTCGGCGTGATGGAGATAGAAAGAAGCCAGTTCCTGAAATTCTGCCAAATTGACCACCCCTCATTCAAACGCCGATAACTTTTGATAGAAAACTCCTGATCGAGGTGAAATTTGGCGGCATTGGAAACTAGACTCCATGGCTTTCCAATCATGTATGGCACAATCCCTATCAGCGGCCCAGTTGGTACAATTTTCGATAGAAAGAGAGACAAATTCCTGCAGATCTGTCGATTGACAACCTCTCGCTCAAGCATTGATAACTTTTGATAGGAAACTCCAATCGGGCAAATTTCATGCATTGAAACTGAATTTCTAGAGCTTTCCAACCATGTATGGTACATATCTTACTAGAGGCCCAGTGTATAGCAGATTTCGAGAGAAGGAAGCCAATTCCTGAAATCCAGCCAACTTGACACCCTTTCGTTCAGGCACTAATAATCATTGCTAGAGAACTCCGATCGAGATGAAATTCATGGCATCGGAAATTAGACATCCAAGGCTTTCTACCCATATATGGTGCGGCCCATATCGATAGCCCATATGGTACAGTTTTCAGTCATAAGGCGGTGCAGCATCAGCTGAAAACTTATGAGCTATTAGCACTACGACCATGTAATTCACACGCCTGCATTTCATGCTACAACAGGAATTCAAAGGGCGGCGGCGAGGCATACAAGGCGGCGGCGTCACTTAATAAATGAATAAATAAATTATATATATATATATATATATATATATATATATATATATATATATATATATATATCCTATAATATGTAATGAAATTCATGATATGCAAATATATAAAACACTTTTTTTGTCTCTACTTGTTCTTTTGCCCTTAATCGGAGGTTCCCATGACGCCTGGTAGATTAATAATAGAGGTCATTTATTATAATTGAAGAATCCACAAACAAACAAATACGATATTTCAGGCTCGATATATCGTTTGGCGGTCTTCACGACGCCAGCCAGTATTTTCGATCCCACAATATCAAGTTGTAAAGAGTGAGCTTATCTACAATTTATTTATTATTTATTTATTCAAATAATTATATAACTCTGCAAGTAATTAAGATGTAATACAAGATTAGGTCTTATTAGTCTAATAAGAATCTTCATGTAAATTTCTAGCCTTGTCCTTATTTAACCATTTCACTATTTGTTTGTTATCTTTGTATCTTCCTTAATTTGATGACAATGAAGTTATGAACCATTTCACATGTATGCTTTTCTTTCTTCGTCTCTTCCATAATAAAAATTAAAATTTCATGTATCATAGATAAAATTCTTCAACCCAATGAAGAACAACTCAAAAATATTCCAATGAAAGAAGAAAATCTTCGTCAAATGAATATATGGGTTAAGATTAAGAATCAAGAAAAAAATTATCACTATTTAATTTTAATTCAATTTCGATGTCCATCTTGCACCGGTATTAGCTTATTTTTCGACATCCATTTTAATTTTAATCAAGAAAATTATTGAATTCAACTTAAAAGAAAAAAAAATGGATGACATGAATCTTGAGCATTAGATGCATATGGAGCAATGACCACAAATTGATCCAATCCATTCCATCTTAATTATATTTATGAACTTGTGAATAAGACTCGGTCGGACCAAAAACAATAACACCAACCTAATCAACCTATAACTCTCCCTCCTTCAGACACTTGTCAATTCCATCACAATGAACTTATTGTGCCCACTTGTTTTAGTAAGTGAACCATTTAATTTATTTTATAGCTCTTGTCCACTTGCTTTCATCTCTACAAGGGAGAAAACATTCATTTATGGCTTCCATTTCTTTCATGCAATACATGAATATTGTCTTTGTAAAAGAACTTGTATTTCATAGTTAGGTGAAATTCTATAAATTGTAAGGAATTGCCCTATGAGCACGAAAGTCAAACGCATGAAACGAAAGAAAAAGCTTCAACATACGTAGCTTGTTTCATCTTCGCTTATTGGTCGCTTCTTTGTAACTTTTTGTGCAACTTAACTCCCCGCTTTCTTTCTCTTCTGCTACTGCTTTGTTACATATAACTTTCTCGCGAACTTTCAAATGACGTGGTATCGGCTGAGCCGGCTCAATTCCTATCCTACTGGCTGAATCATCACGCCCAACATGATGGTTTCCTCCAATGACATTTGATGGAGATGCATCTCGCCAAAAGAAAGATCATGATCGGGATGATATGCAACATTTGAACAAGTTCGTGGGAAAATCCTAGCAACATTTGAAGACTGGAGCTGCAATTGTTGTTGCAACAGTTGCAGCAGATGTTATAACAGATTTTGCAACACAAGCCCAACCTAATAATCGTAAGATCGCCAACGGAAAAACGCCACGACGATTGGCCATGATTAGGCGAGGCAAGCTGTACTATTCAATTTGGTGCTTAGTTGTCTCAAATCAATCTCAAATTAGTTTTAAATCTACTTGAATAAATCTTCTCAAATTAGCTTCTGGAAATCACTTGAACAATTTTAAATTAGCCTGGAAATCGCTTGAATAAATTAGCCAAAATCGGGTTTGAACAAATCTTCTCCAATTACCGGTTGCATCGGCTTAGACAAGTTGGTGATATCTACGCACCAACCTGAGGGAGTGTTGAAGATTGATGTAAAAATCACCGGAAATCACCAAGACCTCAAGATCGATCGGAAATCACTGAAATCAAACTTGATTAAGATCTTCAAGATTGGAGATTTTCTTGATTGGAGGATTCCTTAGTTAGAGGATTTCTTTAAATTATTTGAAATATTTCGCATTATATAATTTTCTTTCCTTATTTTCATAAGCTAGGTGAAATTCTATAAATTGTAATGAATTGCTCCAAGTGAGTACGGAAGTCCGAAATGATTAAATTAAATAAAAGGCTTTCAACACGAATGAAATGCTGTTTGTTGGTCGCTTTCTTTGTAACTCTCTGCAACTTAACCCCTGCTTTTTTCTTGTCTGGCATACTGCTTTTCTTACAACTTTCTGTGCAACTTTCAACAGTTAGCTCTTTCCTTTAAGATGTGTTGACCTCACTATAAATATAGATGAATGTGTATTGTGTTCATGCTTTAGTTCTATATATATTTATAGTGATAGAGGGAGAGTGGCTTGTGCTCTTGGTTTAAATTTATGTAATAATAAAGAAAGAATTGTTAGGATGAGTTAATTTATGAGAAATCCTCATATTGTTGCACTCCTATATATCCTCCCTTCGACTCTAATTCTCAATGCATGTCTAGTTCTTTCATCAATGCTAATGAATTAAAGTTAAGGGAGAGAAGTTTGATCCAATGGATTTTAAACTATCCATGATCGATTTGAAACTCCGCTACTTTGTGGCGCTTAATACATAGGTTTAGTCTAATGGGTTGAGTTTAAAAACAAGAACAAACATGCACACCAATTCATATATATATATATATATATATATATATATATATATATGAAAGAGAGGGGGAGAGAGAGAGAGAGAGTAGTGCTGAAATATCTAGAAATAATTGAGGGGATTAGTCAATGAGAGTAGGAGAAGAGTGGTTAAATGTAAAGGTTGAGAGTGAGACACCCATTAATGAATTATTAGTTTGATAGTCATTTATGAGACTCAACTTGGCTAATTAATATTTAGGATCCTCCTCTTTTTCCTTGCAAACATTGTCATTTGGTCTCATCTATTTATTGTTGTTGGTTTGGCCATTCATGCTCCTCTTTCCTTTCCCACCAAGAAGGAGAAGATTCACTAAACACTATAAACAATCAATCAATCAATCATATGGACTACCTTTGCAATCTAACAATGCAAAACAATTTAGATAATTATGATTTGAACTTGTAAGTATGGGACAATATTGACATTTTTAATATTTGATTCCTACCAATTAACATGTCATAAGATAATTACTATTAATTTATACCCAACATGTTTAATAAATAAATCAAACCGGTTTAGCTTAAACACGATTTTTAAATCAATTTGATGTGTAAATAAAATGATATGTTAATTTCTTTTTTTTTGTTAAACATTATAAATTACTGTCACCAAATTAAGATACTCAATTATAGTAACACCATGTTGTTCCATATTATATATGTTGAAGCATGCTACATCTACTCTCTAGTGTTCCCTTTAATTTCTCATTGATGCAATTGTTAACATCTAACACTATTTTAATTAGTTTCTTACCTTGCATTCAAAAGAATGCAAATTTTATATTTCAAAGATCTTGACTTTATTAGGTGCAATATATATATATATATATATATATATATATATATATATATATACCCTACCATCCTTAGGAAGGATCTTACCAAATCCTATATATACAAGGAGTTCACCACCACCTGAGAGAAAAATCCCTTGCATTAACAATATGTTTTAATTTAACATCAAAGTGCATGACATGATGTTGATGTATTACTATGCCAACAAACCATCTTTCCTTCTTTAAACAAAGTCTTTCTGTTGGAAAGAATATTATGGTTGTTAGGGCACATACATGACATTTTATGTCTCAAAAAAAATATTTCAAACAATTTCGTCATACCGACGAAATCATGAAGATTTAGGGTTTAAACCTTAAGGCTCTTAAACCCTTATAGTTTGAAGAGACTATCAGCTATAAATGTTGATAGTTCAATGTGGTTATTGACTCACATTTTTATGTTGAAATAATTGCAACAAAAACAAGTTCAAAACTTAGGGAAAAAAAAGAAGATGATAAATTAGATTGCTCTTAATTGAAAGAATGTATGCAAAAGATTAGAATAAAGTGGGTTAGCTATGGCGCCATTGGTTAAAGTACTGAAACACTTTATTTGGATAATTTCTTTGATGATGGTGCACTGGTTTGATTTACAATGGATTAAGTCTTTAGAATGTTAAGTTGTGTGGATCTGATCATAATGAACATCCAACCACAATTTTTTATTAAGTCTTACACAGTATTTGCAAAGGACATTTTGAGTATTTTCATTGTATTAGGGTTATTTTTTTTCTCATTTTTCTATCCTTATAAGCTTCAACTATTCTGAGAATATAGTGAAAAAAAAAACACCGATGATCGTGAAATGTAGCCATATTCTGAGGTAAATTATGTAAAATCTCTGTGTGATTTTTTTTTTTTGATTTATTTTGTCTCTCATGATCTCTAGAAATTACATCGAATTCCTATCATAGAAAGCTATAAATGAAGTGAAGGGAAGTCATAATTGAATTACATGAATTGAAGTGAAGAATTATTTATTTTTATTTTTATTTTTATAAATGTAGATAAACCATTAAAACCACGACACTGTATAGCATATGGTTTGAAACATCATCCTCCAAAAAAGAAGCCATAGGGCTAGCTAGCTAGGGGTGAAGTGAAGGGAATTGTAACTTCTTATTAAACCTCTCAAAAGGGAAAACATGAATAAGTGGTAAGATGATAATGCCATTTCATCTTGGTTTTAGTCAGTTCCTCTTGGCCTATGCCATCTTAAAAGTTGAGAGTTCACTTTCTTTTGTGTCAGTGCGTATAATTATAAACTTTAGGAGCTCACCTTTCCCTCTTCTCTCAAGTGGCTCAGATGAGAGAGCTTTACATAGATAGGTTATATATAAATTAAAGTGAGTTCTTTTGGTTTCCTTTCTATTTCTGTCTCCTTTTGTTGGTTGGATAGGCTTAGTGTAGTGGAGGATTTCCTGAAGGTCTTAGATGATTCACAGGTATGAGAGAGAGAGGAAGAGTGATAACCCTTTATACCTATACCTCTTCCAAACTACGCAAGTTTTGGCTTTTGTAGTAGGATTCTTAAGTAAAGTGTGAGAGATAATGATGTAGATGTAAAAGAGAGAAGAATTACAAGATTAAGGATGTAAAAAGAAGAAAGAATAAACTTGTTTTTAATTATGTTCTTCCTTTTCTATATTTCTTAGAAACTTTATAAAAAAAAACTTTGATCAACTTCTTTTTATCGCTTAATCGTGGATTCTTTAGTGATGTTTTTGAATTAATAAATTTGATCGGGATGTTCTTTTTTTGTGAAAACAGATAACAAGTGCCCCAATGAAAGTTGATTACTTCAAAGACGTCGCCAAGACGCTACACAGAACAATTCGAAGGCTCACGCCAATGAGCATTGTGACCCTCGGATCACCCCGAAGGTAGAGGGGAATTCGAACCGAGATTGTCCCCAAGCAGAACCCCACCTCTCTCTCATATGCTGGACCTGTGTGACTTAACTTGTGTAAGTGGCAGCACTCCAAACCCCAGTAACCACGCCTGCCTAAATCTAATGGCAAACAAAGACATGCCTAGGTCAAGAGGCCTTTGATTTGATCGGTAGTTTTTTCTTTAAGAGTGATATTTATACAATAGGATCAGATGTTAAAAGTCGATTTTAATTAAGAATTAAATCGATTATAGATTTCCGCAAAATATAGACTTGGGTAATATCTTTCAGGGTTCTATCAAAGAGACTCTGATGGATTTAGGATGTACAAGAGTGGGGGTTGAAACAAGGAGAAAGAGAGAAGAGATCAAAAAGCTTATTTGTATTTCTTTTCAAAATTTATGAAACTATGCGTCAACTTATAAAAGATTATAAAGAGAGTATAAGAAATCAACAAAAAGATTGGAAGAAAACTAATATTTTACTCAAAACATAAATGGTGAGGCTTGTTTTAGAACCTCCAACTTAGAAGAACCGAGAAGAAAAACTACACTAGCATATACGCCTCAAACTCTCACACTCTAACAAATCACACACATCTAATTTAATTATTATAAAAACTATACACACACACATTACATATATATATATATATATATATATATATATATATATATATATATTACAAAAAAATATGATGGTAGTTATTGTGTTATATGATTTAGATAAATTTTCTTTTTTGAGAAATAATCTATAATTTTAGTTATACATTGTGAAACCCTAAAATGTAAGCAAAGATTATACTTCTGCAATTACAGAAAAGAGAGCTACCAAGCTGGATGACGATTGAATTTAGAGACCAAACATTTTCCTTCCCACATTACATAAAGGGCCATGATATAAATGAAAACATTTGGGTTGAAAAACCTTTTATCAAAATTTCATCTTTTAATTTATTCTTAGGAGAAGATTGTGCTTTGTGAGGTTTAATGAGTAGAGAAAGCAGAGAGCTCTCACCAAAAGAAGGAGACAGCCATTGAATTCCTCCCAACTCTGTCCGCAACATCCACAATTAATTCTACCCACAAACTCTTAATGAAGGAAAGTGTAATGTTCATCTCTTGTTAACCATAACTATCATCTGCTCCTCTTTGCTATCTCTTTCAAGTGTTTGGAAAAATGAAAATAAATATAATAGTGTGTGTGTAATGCCATTTGGTGTGATTATAATGCAAATTCTACACACAAAGTACTTTATATGTTTTTGAAAAAAGTAAAAAAAAAAAAAAAAATGTTTTAAATATCATAGGAACAAGCTATATGGGAATATTTTTAGGATTTTTATTATTGAGAAAAGTGCCTGATAAATCATATCTCATTTGAATATCGAGTACATGGTTTTTCCAAAGAAAACCTCGGATTACAAAAGTATGTAGGAAATTCAATCATTGTGGATTGCTTATGTGTAAAACACGCTTGGATTAGTATTATAAAAAGCATCTCTATATTTTTATCAAGTCAGTATGCTTCCGTGTGATTGCTATTACTTTACCAAGTTCTATCCTATTCGAAAGTATTTTTCTCCCACTAGTTTGTTGGAGAGGGTTGCAATTACCCCATTATGATTTTATATCCCATTGGGATATCCTCGTATCCCAAAGTAGGGAAAGTTGGGTAAAAGTGCCCCCAGGTATATGCCATAAGTATGCGTGTGCAATGCATTGGATGTGAGGAGCATGAGAGGCAATTCTCTGTATGCTCCCTTCTCTACAAAAGATAGCACATAGTTATCTCCCCTATCTAGTTTTCTCTTATCGGGTTTTGTAAGGTTAGGGATTTTAATCATCCTAAGCCAGCTAGGTAAAAAATTTCAAACCTTGAGAGGGCACAAAACCTCCTGTAAGTTGGGATCCAAACGGGCCCCGTAGTCCGCCTAATTCTACCTTGGAACCGGTTATAGGGTATTTGATCATAACATTCTCTTATTTGGGGTTAATCTTCTAGCCCGCTTGTGTCAAAACCCTCTAGGAATAAAACCTGGGCCAGTTTGGAGAAGCGCTATAGGACCTTTTTGGAATATATATTAGTGTGGCCTCCACTAAGTTCTTTGTTCCGTATTAGTAGGTTGTAGGGTAGGGGAATAGGTGTGTGTGGGTGCTCGTCCCTCCACCCAACTCTTTCGAGCCACCGTTGATGGTAGTGTTCCCTTTTTGCTACCCATGTGTTTGGCAAAGATGTTATCCCTTTCGCTTGAGAATTCCCTTCCTTAAAACTAGGAGATCCTTTCTTGGGGATTCCATTTTGCAAAATGGGGTTGATGTTGGTGTTGTGGAAGTAGGTCGCCAGTCACTAGGATTTTCCTCTACATATACCAACCCTCCCTTTGAAGTTCTTGCCACCACCACTTGCTTAAATGTATCCTCATTGAAGGAACTTTGAGGATTGATAATACCCCTCATCCTCCTTAATCTTTAGGCTTGCAGAACTCCGCCTACCCAGCTTCACCTCAGCTTGATATGCATCATGGTTTTTTGGTCTATGCCTTTCCGTGCATGAAACCTCGGGATGTATCCCATCATTGCTTCTTTAACAAACTCCATTCTAGGAAGCTTGGGCAATTGGACATCTGTAAAGCGCTGCTTTAGGATGGTAGAGGTATTGAATTCATGGAGTTATTCCCCCTCCCCTAGTGATGGTAACTTCCCTCGGTCTGTGCCGATGCTCCTTATGGTCCCACTTCAATAAGTCTCCTCTAGTCCTCCTTTTGGTTTGGTATCATTTGATATCGTAATGCACATATAGTTGATGGGTAGGCTGCTTCCAATCTTTGCAAGCTCCATTATCTCATCAATAAGCCGCTACGGGTTAGTGCGTTTCAATGTCTCTAATTGAAACAATGACACTTTTACTTGTAGTTTACCCTAAGGCCCTGAAAAGTTTCTCATAGAGGTTAGGAAGATAAGCTTCAAGGTTCCTAAATGTAAGTGATATCCATTAGGAGGTCATCTCGGGATGTTGCAAGGCCAGCCAATCTCTTCTTCTCCATTTTGTCTACGCTAACCCCCTTTTGTATCGCATAGACATTATCCTATTCAGGAGTATCGTTTATGAGGAAACTTTGCTTTGAGTGAGTGTAAGGATGGTTCTTATCCATCCAATACATCTTTGTTAGAAGCCTCGTACCTCTACCTAGTATTTTCGCTGTGGAAGAAATCCCAATCCAACTCATAAGTGTCAAAGGTTTTTTCAAAATCTACCTTCTGTTTAGTGCTCCATTTTCCCTCTATTTCCTCTTCATGTGGAAAATGAGCTCCCTCTACCGCCACAATATTTGCCATGTGAGTATAGTGTCCTTTCGCAATGAATGACGCTTGGTCATCATCTATGAGGATTCGAAATAATCGCTTGTGTTTGGCCGTGTCTGCAAGGATTTTGGGTGGATAATTTTCTTCATAGAGTAAATTATGGAGAATACTTAGTAGGCATGTTAGGAATCTTAGATGACCCTCTCGGACCGTGAGAGACAGTATAAGCAAGAACAAACAAAGAAAAACAAACAAAGAAAAGACATGTAGTTTTACGCTTGGTTCAATCCCTAAAAATAGGTGTAATGCTTATGTCCACTACCGCCGGGTTGTTTGCAATCCTAATTTCGTTTCAACATAACAAAAACTTTACAAGGATGAACAATTTATAGGGAAATCGGAAACTCCTAATACAAGTTCTTAAATACCCAAAATACTTCCTCAAAAAAAAAAAAATTTCTGGGGTCGGGTGTCCAAAGAGATGATCGCAGCCTCCACACAACTCCAACAAGGCAAGATGTTATCATTAATTTCCCATTGGGTGACTCCATTTTGGGAGATGCATAAAATATAAGCCGCTTAATGACTTTCCAAATTAGCTCTTTTCTTGCTTAAGGTCATAAATGCGGAAAACTCTAGTTGATGTCTCTTTTGATAAAGTTCTAACCTTTGTTAGTAAATGGTCATTGAGAATCTATGCGCGCAGCCTCTTAGTGGGCTTTGTCAAGGTTGAGCTCTTTGGACTACCTTTTTTGTTATGATCTCGGGCTATCGATAAAAAGGGTTATCAATGTGGTGGCGTGGTTCTCTTTTTTTCCTTGTGCTCGTAACAATAGATTCCAATCTATCTTGTACTCAAACCTTGGAGTTCCAATGCCTTGCAAAAGTATTCTAAGATTGCTCTTTGAGATCTCCTCGGAGTTGTTTATCATTCTTTCTTGGATTTGGAGTTGATTTATCCAATTCATATTCTTTTCTTTGGAAGAACTTCGTATTTCGGTTCCTCCGTCTCTCAAAACATATTTTTATAATTTATAATTTTTGAAAGGATTTGATGAAAGAAGAAACCTATTTGTATAATCTATAAAATTTATAAAATTCCAAAAAAAAAAAAAAAAAATAGTAATAATAAGATCATTGTTTAGAGTTTATGAAGCAGAGAGAGGAAATAGTCATGTATTTTGATCAAAAGAAAAAATATATTAACTAAATTGTAAACAAAGATCCTAAGACAAATAAACATTTAGTTGGAAAGGTGGTGGATGAATATATGTATCAATTAGTACAAAATGGATAAGAAATTAATAAAACCACATTATAAGTGTACCCTTCATTTCATGAGTTATTGAGACATGCCTAATCTTTTGATGATATCTAAGCACACCTAAAAACAAGTTGGTTGCATACATAGAATAAATTGAAAATTTCTAGCAAATATCGAACTCTCAATTTATATACCCCACAAAAAATTATTATTTCTTAACCGAAGTTCCTATATTAAATCTCTATTTGATTCTAATTTTTCTCATGATGTTTACTCCAACAACTCTATAAAATTCAAGACCCAAGTGTAGATTTTATTACTTAATTATACAATAATATCAAGATTTTAT